>JABXJD010000343.1:172500-175000 GCA_013375575.1 Percina caprodes | reverse complement strand
CCAAACAGCTTTTCTGTGTGACACCTGTCAAATTGTCAGTTTGATATGTGGTGCCATGGCAACAACTCTTTGGCAGTTTGTTACATTGATAGTCATGAGGCAACCAACTCTCCTAGTATCTCTGAGATATTTGGATTTGATTATATAAATTTCACTTAATAAGTTGACTATTTAAATGAATAATTTAAAGGTGTTTAACCTCCAACCCCACTTGTGCAGGCACAGTTTAGGAGTTTATATAAGAAGGGTTAAAGTGTCTTGATTTAAAGGCAGCATACGCACAAATTAGTGGACAGAGCATGCGTGACGTCACCCATTGGTTTGTGGAGATCTGCTTGTCACTCTCGGATGTAAATAGAGTGCAGATTTGAGTTGTGCATGCTCAGATTTAAACGGTTTACGGCATAACGTATCATACCCATAGATGGAGACCAGTGAAGGAAAATAGAAGCACTTTTCCAGTGATAGCTGACCGTTACTATATTTATTATATATCCACTGTACTGGATTGCATCAATTGCAATGTACAAGTGTTGCTTGAATTGTGTCCACCTACTGTTGATTTGTATTTTGTTGTTTACCAGTGGTGATTAAGTTGATTCTGGTCTCAACTGAATCACAGCATTCACCATCATCACCACTTATTTTGGTGATGAAGATACGGGGTGCCATTTGTAAAGCGGCTCACGCTCATTTTAAATAGTTAAATCCAAATATTAAATGTTACACCTAAAATCTAGATGTTAAATTTAAATCTAAATGTTAAATCTAAATGCTAAATCTAAATATTAAATTTAAAGGTTAACCGTTAAACATTGTTTGAAGCAAAATTTGACAAAATGTTGCTGTTATTTTCAGCATGAGCCGCTTTACAAACGGCACCTCATATTAAGAGGGAGCTAAAGTGTTATCACAAAATTTTATTAAATGTAAGAAGTAGTAAGATATGTTTATCATCTTTAAAAACTGAATGACCACAGAGAATAAAATTAAAAACAAATGTTTAGTGTAAATAACTTTTCTGAAAAGAGGAAAAAGTATTTTGTGTTACATTTATTTGGCTTCTGACTAGATTTGCAATGTTTCTTTGATTTGTTGTGGAGAAATGTAAAGAACTCTAAACCATAAAAAATATTAAGTGAAATTTGGTTTCTGTTCTTTTTCCTACATTTACATTTTTTAAAAAGGAATTTGCTAAGAAAGCCCAAACAGATTTCTTATGTTCCCTGAATAATGATGATGAATGTAGTCTTGTATTGCCAGAGCTATCTCCACAGCAATGTAGAGTAAGGTCTGGCTGCATCACACACACACACACACATTCTGTGATAGGAGAGTTTGCTTTTATTCAAACCAATCACAATCATCTTGTGCAGAGTGAGAGAGTGAAAAGGGGAGAGAGAGAGATAATATCCGTGGCATTTGTAAGTGCGTCTGAGAGACGCTCAAGAAACAGCAGCAACTTCATTAGGATTATTTCAGAATGTAAACGTCTAGTTCTGTTTTCTCTGTCCATTTTATAACTAGTTAGTTTTGCTGCTTAAATATCAGCTTTCTGCACGCATGGAAACGTGTACAAGCAGCTTCTCTTATCATTAAAGTAAGCTAAATCATTATAGAAAACACTCATCAGGACTGCCAAAGGGCCAGTTAAACATCCATGCGGGTTTCTAAATTTGAAGAAAATAATTAATTCAAGTGGGTGGAAGATGGAAGATGTTAAAGGAGAATTACGGTCTATTCAAACAGACTTCTCTGGGAACCATCACCTTATCGTGGTGGAGAGGTTTGTGTGTCCCTATGAACCTGAGTTCTGTGTTGTCTGGAGCTTTGTGCTTCAGGTAGGATCTCCCTTGGCAAAGTGGTCTCAAGTGAGGGGCCAGACAAAGACTGGTTCAAAAGATCCTATGAGAAAGCGAGGAAGGGATCGAGGGACCCTGCCCAGAGGAAGCCAGGCCCAGATGGAGGGCTTGTCAGCAAGCGCCTGGTGGCCAGGTTTGCCATGGAGCCCGGCCAGGCCCAGCCCGAAAAGGCAACGTGGCACCTCTCTCCACATCACATGGGCCCACCACCTGTGGGAGGAACCGCTGGGGTCTCACACACACACACAAGTTTGGAGTCACATTGAAATGTCCTTATTTTTGAAGGAAAAGCACTGTACTTTTCAATGAAGATAACTTTAAACTAGTCTTAACTTTGAAGAAATACACTCTATACATTGCTAATGTGGTAAATGACTATTCTAGCTGCACATGTCTGGTTTTTGGTGCAATATGTACATAGGTGTATAGAGACCCATTTCCAGCAACTATCACTCCAGTGTTCTAATGGTACAATGTGTTTGCTCATTGGCTCAGAAGGCTAATTGATGATTAGAAAACTCAAAATGGCCAGAAAAAGAGAACTTTCATCTGAAACTCGACAGTCTATTCTTGTCCTTAGAAATTAAGGCTATTCCATGCGAGACATTGCTAAGAAATTGAAGATTTCCTACAACGGT
>JABXJD010000343.1:0-167500 GCA_013375575.1 Percina caprodes | reverse complement strand
TATGATCCTTTTTAGATGTAAGAAGGTGCTATTGTGTCTGTGGATTTTCTAGTATTTACATAATTGTAGGGTAGATATTCTGCCCAATAGATTAAGGATGCACAGTTTTGATCATATAGACATTATGGTTGAATGAATAACTAATATCTTACATCTTCAAGGAGCTTGAGTAAATGCAAATGATGCGGTGCATGTTCAGAATTCCTTTGCAGTACAGATTTTATTGAATTAAGAACACTTAAGGTAAACCATCTTTTTCTGTGTGTAGTCCCTAAATGTGATGGGCTGGGATTTATTAAATGGTTGGCTTCTATTAATACAATCCTAGATTTTTACAACATGTCAAAGCAGATGTATCCCTTATTGTACAGGAGTGTTCATTCAGTATTGAGCATCATGCCACTCTGAGGTACCAGGTCCATTTGACAGTTATTAAGCTTAATTTTACCTTGACATGTCACAACATGGTTGCTTGCCAAGTTCAGTCAAATATTTGGTAATAAACAAGAAGCAATATCCTGTATTCCTGCTAGTTTGCATGGCAGGGTGCATGTGTTTCTATCTAAACATTGAGCTTGTGTTCATTAAGCCTATTCAAAGTGTAGATTGTCTTTGAAACCCTATTTGATTTTTTTTTGGCTTGAAAAGCCTACTTATTTAAGGTGATGATTAAAAAGTGGGTACAACATGACCTCAGACACTGCCCTTTCAGGATGGCAAGACCAAGATTCTTTGCTCAAATCTCAGTGTATCAGCAATTGTTTGGTACACACAGTTGGAAATATAGACAAAATAGGCCATTATTAAAGGAGATGTTTGGAAGTAGTCCATTACGTTCCACTTCTGGGATTACTTTGTTGACCCTCTTTTCAGCCAGATGTTTTACCTGCCGCTTTCTTTGTGTTGGAATTTTAAACTCTGAATAATCATACAGTTGCAGAACAATCATGCCACGTAGTTAAGGGATTTATTTCTTTGCATTTCTCACTGAAAGCTAGGATTTTAAGAATATACATACTTTATGATTCTCACTGCATTGGTTAATTAACATCCCTGACATAATTAACACGTTAACCGACAATAGGATTTTTGACCTATTTAATACAAAGAAACTCGCAACTAAGGTAATTGATGCTCCAACATACATTCCGCCGCAACAGGAGACAGCTGCAGACTTGTACCGGTCTTGTAGACAGGAAAGTAGCTGCATGTACTGTTGTAATGTGGACAGCAGGTACAATTTTATTTAATGTTGCAGACTTTCTTTGATGTGTAGGCTGACAGGCTGGGGTATGTTTTGCCTATTATTACCCACATCTTGTAATTTGGACTGTATAAAATGATAGAATGATGAGAGTAGACAACAGGTTAAAGGTACAATATGTAACATTTCTGTATTAAAATGGCTAAAATAAACTATACCTATGTTATATATTTTAAGTTGTGTACTTACACTATCCTGGGAATTGGGAAAGGGCTATGGTCAATGTAAACAGGATGGTCTTGTTAAGCAGACGAGTTGTGAGTGCTATGTGACGAATCAAAGAGGAGGGAGAGATGCTAGTAGTAGCTCTGCTTAGACTTAGGACCTGCACATCAAAAGTGTTTTTGTTGATGTACAACACATGTCCTATTAAATAGTTTCCTGCAGAGTAGTAGTAATACAAGCTTAGTGTGTACACTAAATACTACTAAAGGCTCTGACATACTTTCTGTGGATGGTCTAATGCAGATGCACATGTGGTTCTATCCATACCTTTTAAGGGTTTGTGTTGGTCTGGCCTTCCACACATATGCATTTCCTTAACCTCAATCGCACTCTATTCCACTTGATGGAAGTTGGGGGTCTTTGTATTCCTTTTAAAGACGAATTCTTCCAAGCAAGAATCAATTTTGATATCTTTTTTTCTTCCACTCCTTGGTAAACCACCTAGACCAACTGGACCGCAGTGTGAAACAACTGGGGCATGTGCAGTAGAGTTGGGTGGTACCCAAATTTTGATACCGTCAAACCTCCCTATTTTACTGCGGTATATGGTATTACCGTGGCTAATTAAAAATGATGACGTAAGGCTCAGACAACGTAACCAAACTGTTGGCTTGTGCCTACACCGTTCAGAAACTGAATACCAAACACTAATGCTGAAACACCTCTCCCTTTTCATTAGGTCGGAACCCGAAATGCTGCCAAACTGCAGAAGTTGTGTACTTCTTTGAGACCAGGGCACTCGGTGCGCGACTTGCCATCTTCTCCCATCTAGAAGACTGCGATTAATCAAATGTGCAATATTTAGTTGAATGTTTGATAAATGTGAAGATAAATGCTGAAATAATGTTACTCCTAATTTCCACCGGTTGCGGAACGGAGTCAGTAAGTTTCCATTAAAGACAATGTGTGTATTTCCACTGACTGCGGAACGGCAGCATTCCGACTCTGTCCCAGCCCCGGCAGTCCACAACTCTCCAAAGCAGATACACAGCGCTTCTATTTTTACATTTGAGCAGTCTTATATTTTTTTTTATTTTTTTGTCCATCAGCGTTCAGTTACCTCTGTGGACATTTTGGTCAGAGTGTAATAGTGCGTTCCATTTGTACTTGCAAATGAGAATTTCCGAGGTCAAAGTCAGAAACGCTCCCTGACCTCATATTTCCGAGCTCGGAACTCAGGCACCCACCGAATACCCCGAGCTAAAAATCCCACATGGCTGTTCCATGCATACAGCATCAGCAGTTGTGAAAGCTGTAGTAACATTCAGTTATATGTACTTCTGTGTTATTGACTCACTATATCAGTCGTACATGCAGCGCTGTCCCTATTATATCCTTGGACAATGTTGTTACGCTGTTTGTGTGCACAAAAAACAGCGTAATGCGTTGTCATAATCTGGCATTGGTAAGAATGGCTGAACTGTTTAGAGCTAATGAAAACAATCAAAATCCGACATGTAAATGCAACACATTCCACTTGGGTTTGATGCATTCCCAGCTTCGGTTTCTGAGTTCTGAGGTAAATGGAGTGCACTGTATTGCACACTGATTGACAAAATTGCTGATTGAAGTGTCACCAATTTGATGATTTGACTTTCAGGGGGCAGCCCTAATTATTTTTTATTTTTTCATTAATACATATTCACTGTCAGTAGGGCTGCCGCTATCGATTATTTTAGTAGTCTGGTATTGAGTATTCCATAGATTAATTGAGTAATAGGATAAGACTTTTGTTGTCTCCCCTTTGAGGGTGAGCAACAGGAACAGTGACAAGACTAGGGCTGGGCATCGAATGTCGATACTTTTATGGCACCAAAAGAAATATTCCGATCCTATGCGTATTGAAAAATTATTTATCTTTTGATACCTGAGAGCTCGTAATTGCAAGCTTATCTGTCCTCTGCCCTCTCTGCATATTGACAGAGTGGAGATCCGACACACGTGCGCAGAGAAGTAAACTTGATCAAAGTACGTTGGCTTTGCAATTTTAAGTCAGTGAGTCACGGCAATGCCGATAAAGTGGTTTCAAGTGTGGTTACAGTTATTCAAAACTTCACGCAGATATACGCTGCGCAACGATATATTATTGCCGAGGTAAAAGCGGTTGCGGTGCTATTGACAAGGCAATTTGATTACATTGCTTTGCACTTAAGTTAGTTCTCCATTAGGGTAGTTTAATGTTTAAAGGTACTCTAAGCAATGTCAAGTGTTTTTTAGGTTGCAACATTTTTTTTCACATACAGCAAACAACTCCTCACTATCCGCTTGTTGCTTGTCCCCTGAACACACTGTAAAAAAAAAAAACCGCGGTCTCTGTAAAAAAACAAACTGTGCCAACCTGCACCACCAAACATAAGTCTTCCAGTTTTCCAGCCAATAACCGACAAGAAGGATTTTGGGGTGGTGGTTGGGGGTAAGTGCGCGGAAGCATGGAGAGAGAGGGGACGGTAGGAGGGAGGGGTGAGCTAGCCTCGTTTTGTTTGAAAATACATCAACAAGAAGTGCCGTCAACATCGCTTAGAGCAAACATATTTAGTGCATTTAAGTGCCATAATACATTGTTTTTAAAGAAAACATTTTCAGAAATGCAATAACCTCAAACTAAGGCACACATTAAACTATTTCCGGTTGACAGTAATAAAAGCTTCAATTAAAGCTTTATTTAAAAGTGACAGGACTCTTCCTTAGGTCTCCAGCAATAAACCTGCAAAGTGTGAAATGAATTGGTTGAACGGTTCACATGATATGCACGTTCACACAATCAAACACACCACTCTCCAATTATAATGGTGGGTTTACATTGCCGTGTATTTCTGTAATATGCTGCCTTGAGAATGGCACTTTTCAAGCACCAGGAGGGTTTTTTATGCTTTTCCCTTTTCTCTATTCTCTTGCAAATTATATATTGTCTTTAAAAAAAGGTGCAAATAAAGAAAAAATTAAAGCTGCAAGCAGCGTTTGACGATCCCTTGCATCTCCTTGCGCGTCAGGGTTACAGGCGGATGCCACTCCATGCGCCCGTGTATTTGCGCGGCCATCGGACATCACAAACCATCACCAATGAAAAAGGAACCTCACACAATAGTCTACATCAAACAGGTCGAAAGTGATGAAAGGGGGCGTGGCTTCAGCATTGGGGCTGGGCCAAACCATGACCAATCAAAAATAAACTCGGAGTTCGATGACACCTCCCACAAGACTCTACCTTAAATGGGTCACCAGTTATGAAAGGGCACAGCTTAATCATAGGGAGAAGGGCAAACATCACCAATGAAGAAGGAACTCACTGCTAAGTTCAATTCAATTCAATTCAATTCAATTCAATTTTATTTATAGTATCAATTCATAACAAACGTTATCTCGAGACACTTTACAGATATTGCAGGTCCAGACCACACTCCAGAACCCACAGGGACCCAACAGTTCTAGTAGTTTCCTCCAGAGCAAGCAACAATGCGACAGTGGCGAGGAAAAACTCCCTTTTAGGAAGAAACCTCGGACAGACCCAGGCTCTTGGTGGGCGGTGTCTGACGACCGGTTGGGGTTAGAATGAAGAGTGGGAATAACAGTCACAAAAAATAATAGTTTGTAGTAGTTCTTTGTAGTAGTTCATGGCATAGCAGGGCACTGTGCGGCATTACAAGGCACAGCAGGACGTAGCAGGGCACAGCAGAGCTTAGCAGGATGAACACGGCATTGCAAGACGTGTAGCGGGACCATGGCGACAGCTGCTACCATGATTTTGAGCCTCCTGATCCAAGGAAACATTCTGGGGAAAAGAACATAAGGACTCCGGGGAATGACTCCCCAGAGCTAGGTTAGTAACAAGCATTTCTGGGACATGGATGCACACAAATGGAAAGATAGAAAGATAAAAAGATGGAGGAGAGAGGAGCTCAGTGTGTCAAAGGAAGTCCCCCAGCAGTCTAAACTATTACAGCATAACTAAGAGAGACAGGGTAAAGAGAGGAGCCAACCGGATCCCATCCCTCTGTCTAGAGGAGATGGGAGAGAGAGATCCATCCCTCTGTCTAGAGGAGGTGGATGAGAGAGAGAGAGAGAGATATCCATCCCTTTGTCTAAAGGAGATGGGGAGAGAGAGATCCATCCCTCTGTCTAGAGGAGGTGGATGAGAGAGAGAGAGAGAGATATCCATCCCTTTGTCTAAAGGAGATGGGGGAGAGAGAGATCCATCCCTCTGTCTAGAGGAGGTGGATGAGAGAGAGAGAGAGAGATATCCATCCCTTTGTCTAAAGGAGATGGGGGGAGAGAGAGATCCACCCCTCTGTCTAGAGGAGGTGGACAGAGAGAGAGAGAGAGAGAGAGAGAGAGAGAGACATAACCATCCCTCTGTCTAGAGGAGATGGGAAGAGAGAGAGAGATCCATCCCTCTGTCTAGAGGAGGTGGATGAGAGAGAGAGAGATATCCATCCCTTTGTCTAAAGGAGATGGGGAGAGAGAGATCCATCCCTCTGTCTAGAGGAGGTGGATGAGAGAGAGAGAGAGAGAGATATCCATCCCTTTGTCTAAAGGAGATGGGGGAGAGAGAGATCCATCCCTCTGTCTAGAGGAGGTGGACAGAGAGAGAGAGAGAGAGAGAGAGAGAGAGAGAGAGAGAGAGAGAGAGAGAGAGAGAGAGAGAGAGAGAGAGAGACATAACCATCCCTCTGCTAGCCCTAACTATAAGCTTTATCAAAGAGGAAAGTCTTAAGCCTACTCTTAAATGTGGAGACGGTGTCTGCCTCCTGAACCCAAACTGGAACCTGGTTCCACAGGAGAGGAGCCTGATAACTGAACGCTCTGGCTCCCGTTCTACTTTTAGAGACTCTAGGAACCACAAGTAACCCTGCATTCTGGGAGCGTAGTGCTCTGGTGGGGTAGTAAGGTACTATGAGCTCTTTAAGATAAGATGGTGCCTGACCATGAAGAGCTTTGTAGGTGAGAAGAAGGATTTTAAATTCTATTCTGGATTTTACAGGAAGCCAATGCAGAGAAGCTAAAACAGGAGAGATGTGATCTCTTTTCCTGGTTCCTGTCAGAACACGTGCTGCAGCATTCTGGATCAGCTGAAGAGTCTTTATGGATTTATTCGAGCAGCCTGATAATAAAGAATTGCAGTAATCAAGCCTAGAAGTAACAAATGCATGGACTAGTTTTTCTGCATCATTTTTAGACAGGATATTCCTGATTTTTGCAATATTACGTAGGTGAAAAAGGCGATCCTTGAAATTTGCTTTATGTGGGAATTAAAGGACATATCCTGATCAAAGATAACTCCAAGATTCCTCACAGTGGTGCTGGAGGCCAGAGTGATGCCATCCAGAGTAACTATCTCTTTGGATAATGCGTCACGGAGGTGCTTGGGCCCCAGAGCAATAACTTCAGTTTTATCTGAGTTCAACATTAGAAAATTACAGCTCATCCAGGTTTTAATATCCTGAAGGCACATTTGAAGTTTAGCTAACTGATTAGTTTCATCCGGCTTGATCGATAGATATAATTGAGTATCATCTGCATAACAATGAAAGTTTATGGCGTGTTTCCTGATAATATTGCCTAAAGGAAGCATATATAAAGTGAACAGGATTGGACCGAGCACAGATCCTTGTGGGACTCCATGACTAACTTTGGCGTGCACGGAGGATTCATCGTTAACATGAACAAACTGAGATCGATCTGATAAATAAGACTTAAACCAGCTAAGAGCAGTCCCTTTAATGCCAATTAAATGTTCCAGTCTCTGTAATAAGACATGGTGGTCAATGGTATCAAATGCAGCACTAAGATCTAATAACACCAGTACAGAGATAAGTCCTTTGTCTGATGCAATTAGGAGGTCATTAGTAATTTTCACAAGTGCTGTCTCTGTACTATGATTAACTCTAAATCCTGACTGAAAATCCTCATATAAACTGTTGCTATGCAGAAAGTCACACAGCTGTTTGGCGACTACTTTCTCAAGAATCTTAGAGAGAAATGGAAGGTTGGATATAGGTCTATAGTTGGCTAAAACATCTGGATCAAGGTTGGGCTTTTTCAGAAGAGGTTTAATTACAGCCACTTTAAAGTGCTGTGGTACATAGCCTGTTAATAAAGACAGATTGGTTATATCTAGTAGAGAAGTGTTGACTAAGGGTAAAACTTCTTTAAGTAGCCTAGTCGGGATGGGGTCTATTATTCAATAATACCTCACACAAGACTACCTTGAACGGTTCGAAAGTCAAAAGAGGGGCGTTGCCTAAGTACATGGGCATAGTTTAAAAAGTCAAGAGTCTACATCTACAGGCCAAAAGTCAATTTTGGCCTGTAGATGTCCTCAGGCCTGGACCCTTGTCAAACCTGAGAAATTTCTGGCAGATATGACAATGTACACTGAAGTTACAACAACTAACATTCATCGATAAATGCTCAAAATGGCCGCCACGCCACACCCACACTGTTTGACAAAAAGTTTTTCTTTTAATAACTTTTCATCTTTTAAGGTGTTGAGATGATACAGCCCAAACTTGAAGTCCATCGGATGAAATTTGTAGGAGGAGTTTGTTAAAGTATAGCACCTTGACTTTTAGCTCTACTTCCTGTTGCCACTAGGGGGTGCTATGACTTTGAGCCAATATTGGCCTGTAGATATCAGGGTTGGAATCTTATGAATCGGGAAAAGTTTCTAGCCAATTGGACAATGTACACTCAAGTTACACCCACTTTCTGTTTTGATAGCGAAACGCACAAAAATGGCTGCCCCGCAATGGCCATGCGATTAAAAGTTTTTCTTTTAATAACTTTTCATCTCTAAGGTCTTAAGATGGCACAGACCAAATTTGAAGTTGATCAGATGAAATCTCTAGGAGGAGTTTAAGTTTGCACTATTTTTGAATTTTCAATTCAAAATGTCGGACTTCCTGTTGGGTTTAGGTTATGGCTCGAATGAGCTTTGTTTGTACGTCTTGCCATGCTTCATATGTGTACCAAGTTTTCTTAGTAAAAGTTAAACGTACTGCTGGGACTCAATTTCTTAAGTTTTGTAGGGGCGCTATCTGGCCATTTTTATGCGCCTATGCCCAAAACCCTTAAAATGCGTACATTGTCACCAGACTTGATGCTTGCATCAAATTTGGTGAGTTTTTGAGTATTTTAAGCCGGTTGAAAACCGGTCACAACACAACAAACTATTAAAAAAAAAAAAATTGCACAGACAAAGAAAATTGACTAGCATCAAAAAGTGTGTGTGTGTGTGTGTGTGTGTGTGTGTAAAAAAAAAAAAAAATGTATGTATGTTTACACATTATTTTGATCTTTACCCAGCCCTTGTTCCTCTCATTGCTACTGTAGGTGCAGCACCTTGACCAATCATCAGACTGGATTTACTTCTTTTGTGACCCAGGACCTGTTGAAGTTTATATTCAGTACTGCCTCCTCATCCATATAGACAAAGCGATCCAAATCAACAAGGAGGAGGCCCCAGGACTGGATCTGGTTTTTGGAGTTTGGAGAAGATATTTTTAACTTAACTTTTTTGACCTTAGGAGTTTCTATCTTCCACAGATAAAAGCCATAGTTTTTCATTGTTTTGTTGAGGTTTTGGAAAAGTTGCTCTGTAGAAGCTGTATCCTCCAAAGGTTTGCTGTGGAAGCATGTTATCCAAGCCTCAGTGCTCTCTGCTGGGAAAGGAAGCAGAGGGAAGGCCCTAGAAGTCCCTGGAGAAGACGGCAAAATAGAAAACGGCCTGTAGCTGGAAGGCTAACAGTTACATAACTAACAGGCACAGCTATTCACTAACGCAGTTGAACAAGGAAACCAGTGGGGATACTGAGTTGTTCTATTTGTTGATATTGCTGGCTGATATATGAGATAATACCATAATCTATTCACACATAACCCCCAGTGCTCCAAATCAACACCGTAATTTTAGCGCTTTAATTTACATGGATACTAATGGATGTTTGCCTGGATTTTCCCACAAATGTTTTGGAAAGAATCACACGACCACTTCTTGCATTTTGTCTTCCAATCACATCCCTGGTGCAACTGGCAGGTGAGGTGGTTTGAATCAGCCACCCGTGGGGTTTAGGGATGCCCCGACACAGGAAAACCAGGATCCTCCACTGGCCCGTTTACAGACTGCTGTTTCTAGTACGAGTTCTGGACTGAAGGCAAATTGTCTCCTTCTCTAGAAGAGTGCAAGGGGTTGTCACTTTTTATTTACAAGACTTTTTCTTATACTGCTACAACTGCCCAGACTGCTGATCTCTGGGTGCTAAAAACTTTAAATTTTAATATTAATCTCCATACATTCTGCTAGCACATTTAGCTACAAACAAGCTCATTTCCCATTTTAGGTCTCAACCTGCATTTATTTTCAAGCTGAGAAAAGTCATCGTTCTTTCAAGCTATCCTCTCCATTTCTTGCTGTTTCTTTTGGTCCATCTTGCACCTCCATCTCCTACAAAAACAGGCCTTCCTCTGCCAACTTTTATACCTCACTACACTTCCATTCTTTGACCAATCAAATCAAACTGGATGAGGTCACACAAGCGCAAGGTTCATCAGTTTAGCTGAGGTTTTCTGTTTGTCAGATTACGATTTGATTGGACACAGCACCAAATCACTAACAAGCTACATTTGTTTTTAAATTCAAAGGTCCAACAAGTTTTTCTAAATAACAGCAATGTTTTTTGCATTGAACTATTGTGTTTTTCTTCAAGCCCTTATTCACTTTGCAATACAACAAGCAAACGTCCTTTTTTAGACTGATCAGTCAGGTTCTATTGGCTTGTAATTGACTGCCATGTTGAGTAGAACAGAGACAAGCTAGTGTTTATTTGCCTGCAGCTCTGTAAGAAATAGGTGTCCGGACGCCTCCTCCTCTTTGTCCATCCCGCCCTTCCACCTGTTTTCTGGCTGACAGGAAAACAAGGCTTTCACAGCTGAGCGACTTGTAAGGTTCTTTTAATATCATACACAAACACACAGTAGATCAGGATTGGCCTTTTAACCTAACAAAGCAATCACTCCTCCTTCCATCTTAGTGTGATGAAGCAGGGGAGTGTTTTCCTCTTTTCCACGTGAAAGAGGAAAACACTCCTCAGTTATCCTTCCAGCTCTTGTATCTGTTTTTTTTTTTTTTTTTACTTTTGTGCCAGTCCATCAGTTCAAATTACAAAGCCACTCAGTACACCACACCTAAAGAAACGTTTAACTCTGAACGATAAAGTCCTCGTCATAGCAGTTGCTGGACACACACACCACTACACATTGGAAGTGATGCCAGGTAGCAGCAGTAAGACTGGAGGGCGGGGTACATCCTCATCGCCCCTCCCCCACGTTGTAATCCCGCCCAGCAGACCCTTGAGACCCTCCCGCTACGTCCCGGTGTCGGCAGCCACTTTCTTCCTCGTTGGCTCCACCACGCTCTTCTTCTGCTTTACGTAAGTGGCAACAGTGCATTGTCTTACACACATACAGGCCTCATTATAAGTTGCAATTAACTATTTCATAACAAACATAAAATCACTGATAATAGAGAGGGCCTTGTTCTTTGTACATGGACAACTGAGGGTGCTTGATGGGATTGGTGATGATTTGACACAGGAGCTGTTTTTAGTGTTATGCATCCTTAACCCCCTCTGGCCAAAGATCTTGTATAGGACAGCATACATGTTTTGTCATATTTAATATATCCAGATCAATGCAGTGTGGAAGACTAACTTTTTGTGTTGTTTAGAATTAAAAAGAAGCAATTTCATTTAGGTCTTTAGTGTGTTTGT
Source organism: Percina caprodes (assembly GCA_013375575.1). Taxonomy (NCBI): domain Eukaryota; kingdom Metazoa; phylum Chordata; class Actinopteri; order Perciformes; family Percidae; genus Percina; species Percina caprodes. The sequence goes on along the minus strand of JABXJD010000343.1, from coordinate 156,247 downwards.
AGTCCTTCCTGAAGCTTTTTAATCCAGCCTGGAACTACAGTGTCTAGTATTATAAATCCATAATCTTAACTTTATAAATCACATTATGTAATGTTTGAAATCTCCCCATCTCTACTGTTTGTTTAGCAGGAAAGAGAAACGGGCCTTTTGAAGCTTTGTAATCCAGACAGAAAGTATAGTTTATTTTCAGAGGCTTTGCACAATAATTCCAGAATGATGTATCCACAACTGAATGGTTATTAATTCATCTTTTTTGTATTAAGATGTATTGTTTTACTGTTAGCCCCAACCATCTTGACTCCCAGAATGCAGTGGGGTGAGTTTGTTAACCAATCAGAGGTTGTCTTCCTGAAAAGAGCTCGTCAATCTACAAATGCCCTACTCTGTAATAATATAACAGCGTAAATGTTATTTGTTTGTGTGTGTGTGTGTGTGTGTGTGTGTGTGTGTGTGTGTGGGGGAGTGTCATTGTGGAGGGCAGTCAATTCTGCTTTAGATTAGTGAGGGGAAAATAGGCCAACATCTGTCACTCCGACAAAAACCCATGATTTAGTCTCTCACTGTCTGTTGGTGTTTGAGTCCTTGCAGTCAATCACACTTCTCTTATTTTCACACTAGTGAATTTATACAACACCAAAGGAAAACAGTTGTCTGAAAAATGAGGGAAAGAATAAAAAAAAAACTCTGTAATAGACCATATGTAGACCATAAGGAGTAGTATGGTTGTAATTCATTTTGTTGGTTTGTTGGTTAATTTTTGTTTGGAATTAAAAAAAAGCCTAATTATGGGCTTGTTTTATTTTGGTATGCATATAGTCAAATACAAAAAAAACTAACAACATCTAAACACCAGCACAGTGTCAGCTATTTCTAGCTTCATTTATTCCCCCCAAAATTGTATCATCTGTCAACAACCCTATTTTGGTCAAACACACCTGCGTACTGTCCATGATTAGCTTAGCTCAATGTCTGGAAGGAGCTAGCAGTGTTCATCAAATGTTTAAAAAAAGAATGTAGAAATGAAAAGCAAAATGTGGATTAATCTGCCACTGAAAATAGTCCCTGAGAAATGCACTATTTCCTCCTGTGTGTTTGCTAAAATCTATAGTGACCAGCTGTTTTAGGAAATTTCCGTTATGTTCAAGGTGTAAGTGGGATTTGTTGACAAAAAAAAGAAGAGAGGAAACCACCAGCTTTATCCTTGTTCAAGTGTTTGATCAATGATTCAGCTCACTTTGAATCATCCTACACTTTAGCAGGTTTGATCTTACAGAAATGTTGTTATAACACGTAACTACAGGCTACAGTAATCCACATATGGAGAACAATCCAAGACCTCTGTTCTGGATCCAACGGATGAAATAAATATCAGTCTAAAATGTCACCAAACAAATAACAACAATATTATGAGTCTATAAAAGTACCAACAAGTTGCCCTGCAGCTTATCTTCCAACGACACAGCCTCAATTTTATTACAGCTGAACCATATAGTGTGACAGAATCTTTCTCTTGTTTTTTACTCTGAGTGTTGGGCACTGTCCTCTCCATGTTTCAGGTGTCCATGGCTTTCAGAGCGTTTCTCAGTAGCTGTACCCATCTACAATGGAGTCATCTTCCTGTTTGTTTTGGCTAACTTCTGTATGGCCACATTCATGGACCCCGGCATCTTCCCTAGAGGTGGGCGCATGGATGTTTGAATGTACTGTGATGTTGTATATATGTGTCACCAAACAGGCCACTAAATACTGTCTGCAGTATGTTCATTGTTGTTGAAAAATGTCAAGTTTGCCTTTTGGCTTCATTTTCAAAGTGTAAACATGTTTGGCCTATCCACACACAAAGACAAATTCCGAGTTATTGCCTCGGAACTCTTTTTTTTTTTTTTTTTTTTGAGGCAGAAGTTAACAATTCTGAATTTAATTTGGTTTGATTTTAAGTATGATCAGAGCTTAGAGCAGTCATATTAACTGATATACAGTAATGGCTAATTAACTGATTGATTATGCAATTACCTGTAGTTGATCTAGGATAGGATAAAGTAGGGTGAAGAATCTCCAAGTGTACAGGTAGAATCTGTTCATCAGATTTTGTGCTAATCAGTGCTTTTCTGTAGGAATATGGAACATGTGAACTATCTTTCTGTGTTTATTTTTTAACTTGACCGGCAAACCGGCTATCTGGCCCAGGCTAGCAGAGTTGACAGGAGACTGGCAAGTTGATTTCCCAAAACTAATGAGCAAAAGCGACTCATAGGCACATGCCATTACTGTCTAACGTCAACCACATAAATCACAACCAAGATTTGCAAAATAGACAATTCTGCAAACATTTTGCAAAGCTGACAAAAAGGCGACTGGAGAGGTCTGCGCCTTCTAGAAATATGTGTGTGTCTTCTATTTCTGTCCCTGCAGCTGAGGAGGACGAGGACAAGGAGGATGATTTTCGAGCTCCCCTCTACAAAACTGTGGAGATCAGAGGGATCCAGGTCAGGATGAAGTGGTGTTCAACCTGCCGCTTCTACAGGCCGCCACGGTGCTCCCACTGCTCTGTCTGTGACAACTGTGTCGAGGTGAGCTCACACTCACCCATTGACCTTTTACATGTAATAATGTTAAAAAGTACGATCATGCACATTTGGCCTGACATTTTACCTTAAAATTCATAAAACCAATCCAGTTTAGATATGTTTAACAAAAGTGGATCAACAGTATTTCTCCTGAAACATAGCTTTCCTTTAATGGTTTCTGGTCAAGAGAAGAGTGTCAGTGTTTATAGCTCAAATAGAACCAGTAGCAGCTCTTAAGGTGAGCACCTTTCTCACCTTAAAGTCTGAACCAAGGTCCAGACCAAGGTTCTTGTTTTTGTTACATTGTATGCATTTAATCAGGTTAGTTTTGGTTTCATACTGCAGTTCTGTAATCCTACTAAAGAATTATACATGACATAACTACGTCCTGTCGTCATCACATACATGAGCCGATTCTCCCAATACTAGTAATTGATTGGTTTGTAGATGGGCTTCCCCATCCTCTTGTATTCTCTTCTGGTGGAGTTTAATCAACTAACTGCTGCTCTCCCTGCGCTACCACAGCTCTTTTTGTTTTGTTGCGTTGTTGAGAAGCAAGAAACGTGAAGATAACTTGGGTTGTGAGGAGCTGCAGCATTTATTCAGAGACAAACTGAAACCTACACTGTACGTTTTATTACCACTTAACAAGTAAACTGCCAATTTATTTGCTGCTCTGATAGCCAACACTGTCTGTTATGAATGCATCTACCGTCACTCTCTCCAACGTACACACTAAGCTTTGAGCTGTTCTTAAGAAGCTTATTAGGTCTTATAACACGATAGCGATAGCCGGCCTGAACTTCGTATATTTGGTCCAAAAGTCCAAAGAGAAGGGACTGACCAGCCCGCTACAACCTTACTAATGGATGGCTGCCTAGCTAGCTAACCTCCTAATTCCACAATGCTATCATGTTACACTGTTTAAAGAAAATGAGCCGCACAAAGATGTCACTCATTTGGCAATGAAGCAATGTGGGTTAACCAGGGCCTCTGACACCAAGCAGGCCGCCCCTAAACCCCACCGGTTGAGTGAAAGTACTTTCATTAATAAAGAAACTGCTTGGCCTACAGGAGTTTTCCTTTTGTGTGAAGCAGCAGAAAGCCATAGCATGACGTGTTGAGTTTATTTGTCTAACTTGACATCGCTACTTCTGTAATGTGACTATTGCGCATGCACACGTCACAATGTTGATGCTGAAGCAGTAAATAATGCAGCCCTTACAGTCTGTCAGACCTGCTTGAGGAAAAATCACTAGACCTTTTTCTTTGTGGTAAATGAGTCATTGGATGTCAGACAATGGTGCAGTAATTAGCACTGTCGCCTCTCAGTGGGTTTGAACCAGCTGGCCAGCTTGGGCCCTTCTGTTTGGAGTTTCTTTCTGTGTCAACATGGGTGTTCTCCGGCTTCCCCTTAGTTCAAAGAAATGCAGGTTAGGTTAATTGCTAACACATTTATTTCCACACACAAAAAAAATCTCTAAGGAAAAAGGAAAACACCTGAGCATGCTAACTCGCAGATGCCACTACAGTAACAGAAATAACTGAAAGCCATACTTGATATGAACCTGTGGAGACCTGACTGTAGCTTGTTGTGTGAAACATTCAAATGTATTTAAATGTTTACCACATATGTAGCTTCTGCTAAAATCAAACATCAAAACAAGTTTTTTTTTTTGTTCAGTTGTCTTTGTTGTCATGCCACTTCACATGGTGTGTATATAAATGTGTATTGTACCAGGAAGTATGGAATGTTCTTTTTGATAACTGTATGCATGTTGAACAGTGCAGACAAATACCATTACTTAATTCTTATCACAGTGTTTTTAACCCTCATAATGTAGGACTTCGACCACCACTGTCCTTGGGTGAACAACTGCATCGGCAGGAGGAACTACCGCTACTTCTTCCTCTTCCTTCTTTCTCTGACAGCTCACATCATGGCTGTGTTTGGCTTTGGCCTACTCTTTATCCTCTACCATCGCCAAAACATTGACCGCTTGCACGCCATCGTCACGTATCTTTTAAGGATCTTTCCCATGTATTTTTGTCCTATCCATTTTATGACTGCAATTCTGTTCAGTTACAGTAGTGTCCACTAGTGATGCCCAAATTAAGCTTCATGAGCTATTAGTTGTATTTGTTGACCCCACTAGGTGACACTCTTGGTTTAAAGAAAAAGGCCTAAGGAATGGAAATACAGGTGTTTCTTTAACCCTTTTTTGAAAGAGAGCGCCATCTACAGGTATTTGGCTCATAAAATAAAAAGAATGCTTCACAAAGCTATATTTTGAGTAGTAATGTCACTAGTGTCCACCTAAGCTATGACTAAAGTTCCTCCTTGGCTTCATTTCCATGATCAATTCTGATTATTTTGATGACTCATGTTTCTTAACACAGCCACCACCAAACCAAGTAGACTATTTAAGCACAAGATATATAATACTGCCATGAAATCTATTCTCGGTGGGCCTTCTTGAATCTGTTTCAATCTGGTCTTTAAAGATATTCCTTGACCCTCTGTGCTTTCAGGCTAGGTGTAATGTGTGTTGCAGGCCTGTTCTTTATCCCTGTTGCTGGCCTTACTGGTTTCCACATAGTGCTTGTGGCCAGAGGCAGGACTACCAATGAACAGGTGGGAAACTGTTTTACTACATATGCACCATTGTAAAGTAAAATAATTGAGTCACAGAAATCCTGTAGTTGATATTTGAAAAAAGTACAATAGGACATCTTACAAACAGGGTATTTAAGTGGACAAAATGTGGACTACTTTGGAAAGATGCAAAACTAGAAAATACACTATTTTTCAATCTGGCATAATGCACTATTTCACAGCAGCCTCTTGAACCAAGTGCTATTAAAATACCATTTGAATCTATTGATTTATAGGTTACTAAGTGCCAGGAAAACCACACTTTTTTCTGCTGCCAGAAGGTGGGGTTTAGCCCAAAATGTCCCTTCCTCTCTACCTACAAATATTAGAAAGATTTTATTATCAGTGACATTATTTAGAACACATTTATTCCTTACGAGGGAACATGGCGTATTTGACTGCAGTAGATGTGACAGAAAGGCATACAAGTTGCGTTAATTCAGCCAGTGCACATACCTTAGTTTATTTCCTGTTTTCCACACTAGTCAGTTGTCGAACTCATACAGTCCAATATTCCAAAAATTATTTTTTCCACAAAAAACGATTTGCTGTGGTTATGCTGTAACCTGACACCACAGCTGAGCCAGCAGAGCTGCAGTTCAAGAGTTTAAGAGCATGGTAACTAGCAACAGTGCAGACTCACACTTCAGCTGACAGAGAGACAGAAGATGGAGATTTGGGATGATAACATTGTGTCAGTGTTTGTAGAATATCAGCTCAGATAAATAAGTAAGGAGTTGAAAGAACATTGTAGTCCAACTCAATGGCCAAACGGTAACACTGAGGATGCATTTGTCTATCATAATCAGTGTTGGGAGTACAAAAGTAAGGCAATTGCAGTAATTTATTCAAAATTTAGCCGGCGAATAACTTGGTGTAGACAGCACCAATTGTTTTCATTTGTCTCGCTACTGACAGCACTCCAAATTTACAAACAACAGAGCTACGTGTTGAAATCGACCAGAATTCTCCTTTTTAAAGGGGTGACATGTTTAAAAACTTTTAATTTTTATCAATCGTCTTTCTCAGCCTTTTGAATGCTTTTGTTGGTGTTTCTGTTTTATTTATTTCTCCAGGTAACAGGGAAGTTCCGAGGAGGTGTTAACCCTTTCACCAATGGCTGTTGGAAAAATGTCTCTCATGTCCTCTGCAGCTCACAGGCACCCAGGTGCATTTAAAATATTTTTTTTTTTTTTACTTTTTTTCTAACTACTACTCTCTCTGGTCAACTATTTATAAGCATTACACAGCATTGTAAAGGCATGTCTCCACCCAGTGTATACTGCTCAACGTGGCTCAGTATATAGTATATTGCTGAACAAAATTACAGACAAAAAAACATCCAAATGTTAATTCCAGATCTGGAAACACAGCCTAAGATATAGATACTCACTGTCTCTGTGCTCTTTGCAGGTATTTGGGCAGAAAGAAGTGTGTGCAGAGTGTGTGTGTGCAGCCTCCCTTTCTGCGACCACAGCTGACAGAGGCCCAGCTGGCAGCAAAGATCCTGGACAACGGAATACAGGGAGACCTGCACCGGGTAAGAACAGAAGAATGGGTGCTTATATTGCCATAAACACTGAATGACTTACCACAGGTATATGACTGTTGAGGTTGACAATTTATTTTGTTTGACCTGGGCTCAAAACACTGGACTTTAAAAGGATTGATTTGCATGGGACACAGAGTTAATTGAAAAGTTTTTTTTTTTTAAATCTATCTATCACCCTCTGTAGCTAACTAGTTGTTGTTCCACTCTGGACCTCCATAACCCTGGGCCTGCATTACAATACTCTTTGACATTGATTCTCCAAGTCTCTGGAACTAAACTGAATGAAGAGAAAGGCTACAACTCATTCGTTGTTTTGATGATGATAGTAGTGGAGAGCACTATAATATACACATAATAATGGCACATAATTTCCATGTAAGGAAGTGTCTCCATGTTTCTCCACTCATTTAGTCAGGTTTTTCTGTCACTGAGACTAGATGTCACTAGATGCATACATTGTATATGAAGTGATAACAACACATCTATTTCAGGCATGAGAAAGTGATTCTTTGACTTTTTATCTTTCTTCTCCCCAGTCCAAGTCCAGTCTAGAGATGATGGAGAGCCAGTCGTGCGACGCTGAGCCGCCTCCTCCTCCTAAGCCAGAGCTCCGCTACCCTGGAATCACCAGAGGAAACACAGAGGGTAATGCTTTCTAACTTCCTTTAAACATTAATAAGATTCTGTGTGGATTTCACAAATTTTTTTTAAATATTCTTTGTCCTCCCACCCTCCTACAGAGTGCAGTCTATTGAACAAAGCCCCCCCCACCCCCATAATGTACAAATACAGGCCCAACTACAGCCCCGGCAAGAACCACACAGCGCTCACACATGCCTATGCCAACCAGGTAATGCACACTAAACACACGGAGACAAGAGACAGCCAGATGATATACAAGCACAGTCAGAGAGGTCAATTTTTTTAGCCAGATATCACGAATTACAAATTTGCCTTAAATCGCTTTACAAACTGTACAGCATACATCCTCTGTCCTTAGACCCTTGCAGGGGAAAAAGGAGGGAGAGAGAAACTTTTAATCTAGAGCAGGGGTTCGGGTTTAGCCTCAAAGTGGTGATAGCGAGATGATTTCCAGAATGTATAAAATAATATTTTAAATGTATATTTTACCCATAATTGTATAGACTAAGTGGTTATAAATAAAATAATGTAATCATAAGAAATATGTCACCAAATTATTTTTGTCCTAACATAACCCCTGAGGTGAAATTAGGAGGCAGTTGCAGGTCGATTAACAGTCCCTCAATGTAAACAATGTGTTTATGTGTCTATTATTGCTAGCCTTGCTCACATCAATAGGTTTAAATTTGCACAGTAAAATACGTTTTTGGTTGTTAGCCTAACACTGAAAATTAGCCTATCAAAGTGCTTCATTATTTGTGTGTGTGTGCACGCTGAAGCTTGTGCTTCAACCACCTCTGGGGATAGTGGGGGTCTCTGGTGTCGGTATTTTAGGGCCACAGGCTACAAACTTTAGAGTTATTGTTACTTTACTGTTACTATTTCAAGCATTTCAGTTTTATCCTTCATAGCTGTCTTACTGTACCTGTAGTTTTAAAGAAAATCTTAAAAAATACATTAAAATAAATAATTCCCAGTGGCTTAGGCATGGTGGGGTGCAATTTAGGCCCGGTGGGCCACCAGGTTTGCAAAACACTATGGGAAACTCTGAGTGGAAATTATTTGATAACTGCGTATAATTTGGCCAAGAGGTGGAATGTACAAAGAGAAAAGCAGATGGCTGACAACAGAGCATGAGGTACTCCATATTTCACATCAGAAAATATTAATGTAGTATTATTAAAGAAAACACACTGTGTTCTTACATATAGGTAAGATTGTAACCATGTAAGAGCAACACCAGAAACACCAAATTGATTTTGTCCATCTAGCAGGAAACCGTGATCTATGGTGTCAAAAGCTGCACTGAGATCTAGTAGTAGAAGCACTGAGGTGGAATCTGAATTAAAAGAAGACAGTTTATTACTTCAGTGAATGCAGTTTAGATGGAGTGACTGAAAACAAATTAAAGCAGTTCAAAAACCTTACTTTTAAATATATGGCCTAAAAGTAAAACAACTCCTTTCTATACTTTTGAAAAGAATGGAAGGTTAGTAATTTGGCAATAATTTTTAGAGACCCTGGACCAAGGTGTGTTCAAGATTTAACCACAGCAGTCTGAAAGCTAGTGGCAACAATACCAGTCATAAGAGACAAATTGACAATATTCAGCATTAAAGGTACTAAAAATGGCCTCAGATCATTAGATCATTAAAAGGTTTAGCTGGTAAGGGGTCGGGTAGGCAGGTGGTAGGTTTCGATGCTGACATTAGGTTAGACAATGTTTTAAGGACAGAGATTAGCTGGGATTCAACATGAATTTTACATTGAAGATTTTACAGACCTATCTAGAGAGACCAAGAACCAATTTTGTATTTAATCTCTTTTTTCTGCAAAATAAATCTTAAAAAAGAACAAACAAAACAAAACTGATGAGCAACTGAAAAGATGAGCAACTGACATATGGCTGCTTTTGGGTCAGTTTGGCTGAAGTGTCAAAGAGAAATCTAGGATTGTGTTTATTGTTACTGTTTAAGCAAAAGAAATTTGCTGCTTTGGCAGTGGGCAGAACGAATTGATATGCCCAGTTGCGTTCCAATATCTTGCAGGCCCGCTTAAAGAAGAATTCCGATTGATTCCAACACGTAGCTCTGTTTGTAAATTTGGAGTGATGTCAGTAAAGAAAAACGAAAACAATCAATGCTGCCCACACTGTGTTATCCTCCTGCTAGCGTTAACACCCAACAGTCTTAAACAGGGCAAGTTTGAAACATGTTTTTAGCCTCTTAACATGTCATTAAAAGTGCCTACCCATGTGCAGTGATTCCTTCTGAATGAACATAGTGAATCTGACTGCTGTAGATGTGAAAGAAATGCATGAAAGTTGACTGACACTATTCAGATTAAAGAAAACGTTGACGTTCTATGGCGACTGACTTGGGTGAGGAAGAGGTGGAAAGGCCAGCAGCTTTATAATTTCGAACCTTTTAGACGTGAGAGGACTTGCCGAGAGTTGTGGAAGTGTCCTGGTGAGTTTCTATCATTTAGCAATGCAGCAGTGCCAGCGCTGGCAATAATAACTTTTCTTTTTACTGTCAACGTTTTCTTTAATCTAGTGACAGTGATCATGTCGTTTAGTTCAGGTCAGCTACTATCTAGCTAGAACTAGGAATAGAAGGCGTCATGCGGGGGGCATGATGCCTTCTATTGGAGGGGTGCTCCAAGATAATCCCTATTTAAATCTTTGCCCCGACGTTAACACATTTCTGATTAGATAGCCCATGTAGCCTACTACCTGCAGTAACACCATATTTGCCTAGTGTTATTTCTAACCGGTGAAACCGTGTTGCCGTGTTTGGCATATGCTTGTGTCTGTGGGCCTAAACTGCGGTGGAGCGCTTGTGCTGTAAGGGAGTGAGTTCGTTTTAGCCACTGGTCGAGGAGCTCGCCCCGCAACCAGTATTACAGTGTACCCCTATGGTTGCCCTAAAAAATATTGTATTATATTGTTATTAGGATGTGGGTTAATGGTAAGGGTGCTCCGATCAGGATTTTTGCGGCCGATCACCGATTGCTGAAAGCAGTATTGGTTGATACCGATCACCAGTAACCGATCACTGGTCTATTTGAAGCCTTCTATGTATCATGTCATATATTTATCATATATATTTATTTTAATAGTCTTAACAACAATACATATGGATTAAAATTAACAGAAGATAATGTATTTTTAATTATCAACTGTTTACCTTTACTATTTTATTCTTTTAGCTCCTTTAAATCTAGATACATTTAAAGTGCACAGCATGAAAAAAAAACTTCACAGCTCTTGGGATTTCAAGAACTGCAGCTTAACAGAACCACAGCTGCAGTGGCATGAGGTCTTCTGCATCAGGATTCAATGAGAAAGACAGAAGAGGAATCAAGATTAGTAGAGCCATATCTCCTAAAGCTTACTTGTTAAGCATCAATGGTTCAAACGGGACGATTAGAGAAATCATATTTTCCACCAATTTCCACTGGTTGCCGGTGAACATGGAAGGCAAGTCTAGTCAACTCCATAAGCACATAGGGCATGCTTCTGTTCCATCAGACTCTGTAGCATATTAATTGTACTGTTCCACCTGGTAGGTACTGTACATCCTGTTGTAGCCTATTAATAGGCTGGCCAAGATGTTTCTAAATATTTTGATGTCGAGAGGAGGCAAGCTGGGAATGTTTGAAATGACCGATGCGTCTTCCACAGGCTGTTATATCAGCAACGCTGCTTGTGATAAAACTTTGTCGGCAACGGCTAGCTGCAGTGTATTAGCTATGCATGGCAGGCTGGGTAGATCTGCAGCCCTCATGGCCTTTACCATGTTCTTGGCATTATCCGTTAGAATAACGTGCACTTTGTCCTTCGGGATTCCCCTTGCGCAAAACACGTCGCTGAATGTGGCAGCAAAAGCCTCATCGGTGTGTGACCCCGAAAATTCTTCTTTGAAAACTTCTCATGACTAACCTTCAAATGTCTGATGTGGTTCGTGGTGTTGAAATATCTTTGGATCTTTCCGCCTCGTGGAACTTCTTTGGCACACACGTTGCAAATCGCTTTTCTTTTTCAAACACCTTGTTTTTTCTCATGAGTCCTCTTTGGCCCATCTGATCGGCCTTTATGGAGACCACCGATCAAACTATTTGAGGCCTTTATCGGACGATAACGATCAGTGACCGATCAATCAGAGCTTCAAAAGTCTTTTTTAAGGCTTGTCCGTTGTCTGTGAGGTTGAAACATTCACACAAGTCCAGTCTTTCGACGGTGCGGAATCCCTTGAATCATGTAGCTCAGACTTGGTCTTAAACTGAGAATCTGAATTATAATTCCCTGGTCTGCAGATTGCGGAACAGAAACAGGTTTGCTTGCCGCAGATGTAGCTTGTTCGTTAGCTATATCCGCTAGAATATGTACAGGCTAACTATAGCCAGTTAGCTTTGTGTGTAACGTAACAAAAACCCACCCATCTCATTGGAGCAAAGCTTACTATTTCATTCAGTATAATTATGGTACAAAAGGTGCACTAACACCACAGGTATTATGTTCACAACATTGACGCATATATAGGAAATGCCAAAGGCAGTCGTAATATCTACCTAGCAGGCTAGGCTAACGCTGTTGCGCTAACGTTAGCAAAGATCTGGCGGCGTAGCATTAGCTAGCTGTCTAAACTTGTGAAAAGCCGAACAACATCCCCATCTAAGCTGTGTTTCACTTTCCCTCCAATATTATTATAAACGTAATACAGTCACCAGGACTCAGTCGAGACCGTAGACTGTTAATATTAAAAGACCATAACCCATATTAGGCAATACCAGTGGCAAAGACAAGGCGGGCTGCTCTGTTTTCACCCCAACGTGATGTCATGCAATGCATTGTGGAAGAAAGGAGAATCATTACAAACCGCTGTAAAATAGTGCCTGCTTTTTGTATTATATTCCGTTTTGTGATATCCTACACCATCAAATAGAATGGATAACAGTTGAAATGTTTATCACCAAAAAGCAAATTGCACAAATTCGTTGTAAAATTAAACTTGCAACATGGGCTTTAAAACTTGCCCTGTTTAAGTAAGAGGATAACACGATGTAGGAAGAGCTACGTGTTGGAATCAAATGGAATTCTCCTTTTAGAGCACGTGTATTTTTGGTAGTAAGAGCGGCAGTTGAATCTGGAATCTAGAAAGAGACGTGTGCAAGTCACCATACGTTTTTGAAAAGTCCTGTCACTGCAGTGTAAGGAGTCAGAACCACAGGTAATTGCTCCCCAAGTACAGTTAGAGTTGACGGACCAACGTGGCGAGTGGGAAATACATCAGTGCCAAAATTACAAGGACAGGCTAGTGACATCACAGATCATGTGACAGGAGAGACAGTCACAGCAGAACTATTTCATGTGATAGAATCCAATCAAGGGTGTTACCACTGGGGTGAGTGGGTTCCTGTACAAATCAACAACAACAAGGCTTTACATAGAGGATTAATGGCCTTATTTAGGTTAATATTAATATCAATAATTAAAATCTCGTCAGAATGCTTAAAAGGTCTGAAGTAAATTCTCAAAATTCTTCTCAAGATTGTGAATCTTAAAAAAAACTGAGTTTTTTTTTTTATCTGTTTAAAAGGAATTTATTTCTTGCCACTGTTGCACCAAATACTTGGTGGTAATTGTTGGGTCTCTGTAAATTAAAGTGTAGTCTAGACCTACTCTTATAAATTTTAGCAACTTCACCACATTGTTCAGAAGCCAGAGCAACATTAGGTAGGAAAGCAAAATTTAATTTTAACATAAACCAATCATATCCAGGCCATGCTGAACAATGTAATCTTTTATGAGTATGGCTTCAGTAGACAGTGATATGATATTAAGAAAACCAGATTTGGGGGCCATGATGGGGTTGCAGTTTTAATTAGTAAGCCTATTTGTAGTAGATATAGTAGATGTAGTAGTATCTACTGCCAGTAGATGAGGTATTATACGGTATATTGTTAGTTGAAAATATTGCTGGACGAAGCCTGTGTGGTGATACAACTTTGATTTCCTTAGATGTTTATGCTGCTGCGCTGTTATGTCTGTTCATCCCTCCGTACGTTATCAGTAGATTGTCCGTCCCTTTCTTATGAACGCAATATCACCCCTGAAAAGAAATGTCTTCAAATTTGCACAAATGTCCACTGGGTCTCAAGGATAAACTGATTAGCTAAAATCAGCTTTGCACTCACAAGTGCATGTTGTGTGTGTATGTATGTGTTTTTTTTCCATTTGTCCCTTCCTCTGCTTCTTTTATCTCTTTGATTTAAATCTAATGCATTCCATTTTTGTTTGTCTTTTTCTTTTTGATTTCCTGTCGATCACCTGGGTTTGGTTTCTCAGCGGCTTTCTGTTGATCAGTATCAGTAAGTGATTGTTCTGAAAGCATTTTTCCTCCTTACCTATATACCTCTGTTTGCTCTGGACATGGGTAAAATACTGTTTAAATACATGTATAATGTTTATTGACTAAATTCATCTGTCTTGCCATTACTGTTTGGGCGGAGTGAGTAAAATGGTAGTATAAGGCTGATAAAGAGAAAGTCAGGTTTGGTGTTTAAATCACCATAATACATCTGGATTGATAAGTTGGTTCCACTCAGTATTTGTACCCTTGCCCACATCCTCCCTACTGTCAGTCCACCACTCTGTGAAAATATTGTTTTGATTCATTAATGTCTCTCTTATGTCTGATATATGTCTCCGGTAGATTCTCTTCAGAGTTTGTCGAAAGAAATAGTTCCACTTTAGCTCAGATAAAAAGTAATTTTGATGTTTCATGTTCTTGTCACTTGAGTCAGTTTCTGTACTGATGAGGAATCAAATGGAGATCTTTCCCTCTTTTCCTCCTTTTTTGTGTGCTTTTGGAGCTTTAAGGACATATTGTATATGAAGTTTTAATCCCAGTGCATTACTGCCTATAGAAGTAACAACAAAATTAACTGTTTTTATATAATAATAATTATTATAAATAATTATTATTTCCGGTAAATTGAATTCATTAAGAAATATTATGTCTTAATTGTAATGGTTTGTGTGACCTCGGTACTCCCCTGCAAGTAGTCAAGGGAGAGAAACACTTTTTATGTTATGTTTTTGTTGTACAGATGGTTAGTGCTAATACGATTGACAATGCATACATACATTGTCTTTTTCAATTCATACACTACCGCCATTTACAGTGTTCTGTTTAATTTTTTGTGACTTTTAAACCCTCACAACATTGTACTGAAACATGTGATATGTACTCATGGAAAAAACAAATATGATTTTATTATATATGAAGAGAAGCTTTTGGTCACTTGAGCTTCATCAAGGCAAAGGTTTGACCAAAGGAAATCTTTAAAATTATCTATTTATTAATTTACGACAACAGAGAACACATTACAACAGCTGTGCTCCCATGTCAGCGTGACGTTTCAACATAGTGGCAAGGCCGAGGACAGTAAATGGAAAGCAGGCAGGTATAATGTTAAATTTCTACCAGCAGGTGATAGAGATTCAGTTAAATAAAGAACAATATTTATTTATTTTTTTGTATTTGAATTCAGCCACTACACGCCATGAGGAATATGCTATCATAATATGTTATCAGTATTGTTTACAATGCTGCTGGTATTTGTGGCATTTGGTAAGTGCCATTGCTTCAAGTTAACATGCGTGCTGAATTGAAATTGAGTGGAAACCACGCCCAACTGGCACAAACTCACACTGTACCGGTCAGGCTTTGGAGTGCACTCAAAATAAAAATCTCCACAGATAAAACGTGTCACAAAAACACAGGATGAATGGCTACAGAAAGTAATCTCCTGATTGCTCATATGAAGGTCCAGTGACCACCAAAGTTTGGCCCTACTGTTATATATACTTGCATTGGACCTAAGTGTGCAGAGCTTTCATTTCTCAGTGGCCTTCTTTCATATTACTGTGGTGATATTCTCAAAGTAAAAAGAAGAAAATGGCTATATTAAGCTTTAGATCAACTATATCAGTATTGACCTGTAAAGAGAGAAGTTTCTGTCTGGAAAGAAATGCATTTGCAGAAGTACAAGTGTTGTGTCAAGATGTCAACACTAGAGGGAGTTTGAGTGCAGCAGGAATTTCTGGTTAAACTCCCGTGTAGCTCGCTGCTCTCATTTGCTCAGCTTCTTGTTGTTTCTTTTCCCTCCTGCTGCCCCTCTCTATTTCACCTTCCCTCCTCTCTCGTCCTGCCTCCTCCAGTTAAGTCGAGGGGAGAGTGTTGGCAGTGCCAGGGACTCTTCCTCCTCCACCTCCTCCCTCCTTCAAGCCAGCCAGCAGCCTGGATTCCGTTCCCAGCCCAGCTTGGACCGGAGGGACACTTCATCTGACAGAGTGGGAGGGGGAGGAGGTGGGGAGAGAATGGAGGCAAGAAGAGAGGTGGGGGGAGCGGGCATCCCTGGCTACTCCCTCGGCGGACGCTCGTACCCCTCCTTCTCCGACCATATGGTCCTATCAGGAGTGGCGTCCCGATCTTCCAGCTCCACGCACACGTCAGCAGGCGGCGTCCACGTTTCCGAGGCGACCACCACCTCGGCCAGTTTCAAGAGCTTAGCCAATCAGACACCCCCGCCTCATCACCCGTCCCGCAATGGGAGCCTATCGTATGACAGTTTACTGGCAGGTGGTGACGATTTTGACAAAGTGGTGGCAGCGGGTTCAGGAGCTCCTGAGGTCTCCTCTGGGAGACCCTGCACACCAGCAGCAGGCGGCTACAGCTCCCCTTTCCTGTCGTCACAACCGAGAGACGCTGAGATGCACTCCCAGTCCTCCCAGTCGCCCCATCACTACCACCGCTCCTCCTCCCACCACCACCACCACCACTCCTTCCTCCATCATTCCTCCTCTTCTACGTCTTCCTCCCCACCGCCTCCTCCGGAGAGGGAGTGCCTGCTAGGCGAGCCTACCAATCAGGCCTCAGCTCCCCCTTCCTCCTGTGCCCCGCCTCCCCCACACCATCACCACCACCACGGCCATCATCACCACCACCACCAAGGCCATCATCACCACCACCACTCCTCTTCTTCCTCTACCTCGCGCCCTCCCCGCTTCGCTGGCCCTCATGCACCACCCCACCACGCTTATCCCTACCGCACCCGCTCCACCGACACCCCTCTAGGATCCTCCTCTACCACAACCCACCCTCCTCGCTCCCCGCACCCCCCGCCCCTGGGAAAGTCCCTCTCTTACTCGAGTGCCGCTGCTGCCGAAATGCAGTACCGGCTGGTTCGAAAGGCTTCTGCATCAGCAGGAGCGAACGCGGCAGGGGTAGGAGGAGGAGGAGGAGGAGGAGGAGGAGGGATACAAGCGCCGAAGTGAGTATGAATTACACCTTTTGTCAGGACGGTTGGTTTGCTGTTAACCCTGAAAAAAACCACCTGCCCGCCTGAAAACCTTACTACCTGATTGACTGCTCCTCCTGCTCCTCCTATTCCCTTCCCTCCTCCTCCTGCTGCCAGATTTCCTGTGAGTTCTTCCTTCTTTTCCCTTTGCTTGTCTTTCATTTGTCTGTGAGCTTTCTCACTGTTACACGTGTAATGCTGTTGTGGTCTGCCTGCCTGTTCATGTCCTACATCATTACATTACATTATTCTATTTATTATTAACCTTTAGACACATCTTTATTCCTACCCACTGTATATACCACACTTTTAGCAGTGGGCCCATCTAAAAGATACACTGTTCAACGTGATGCAGTTTATCATACTCAGCAGGCAATTATATTGTTAGAATATAAGTAACAATTGATGAACTAAAGGAGACCTATTATATAGCATTTTCAGGTTCATACTTGTATTTTGTGTTTCCACTAGAACATGCTTTAATGTTCAAAAAACACTTCTACTACTTCTGCTACTGCATATGTATTCACCCTCAGGAGCACTGTCTCTTTAAGCCCCTCTCCTGAAAAAGTCCAGTCTGTTCTGATTGGTCAGTGTTTCGGTATATATCGGGATTCTCCGCATCTGTGCTCTGCTGTCGCTGCCTCTGTGTTCTAGCAGGAAGTGATCCAAACAACATCAGCAGCTAAGATTACAGCTTTCCCTTGCTTAGCATGTACATGTGGCAGGGTATGTTACGTAAACACTGCAGCGTGCCTGCTTGGAGCAGATGATGCTCGGTATGACATACTAATCCAAGAGTGGAAAAAGCAGTTGAAACCAGAGCGTTCAGACCAAGTTTAACGTTTACGTCCAACTTTGTAACATTATACATATGACAAGAAATACAGGAAAGCATAATGGGTCTCCTTAAGGTGTGCAAAAGTAGCCGTAGCCGCAGTAAAACTAATAGTTAAACTGCAAAGTGAAAACATGCAAGATGTGAAATACACATTTTTATTATCTTATTAACATATAAATAATAGGGAAACTTTTCCACTTTGACAATGTTCTGAGTGAGCACAAATTTATGGAACATTGGGTGTTTCCAGTAATGACCAACAGTAGCAGATTCAACATGTTTGTGTTGTACTTCAGTATCGGGTTAGTTCTTCCCGTTTTAGTTTATTGAGGCACAGTCAAAATTTTGGATGACAACAATTAGACTGTTCCATCTTCTGACATGTTGGCGTGTGTTTTGTTGCTTTTCACTCTACTTGCACGACTGCATGGGTTTACTCTCACTGCTGTGGTTCTCATTGTGTATCTTCATCGTGACCTTGCTGACTAAATAAAATGTGTAGCATTTGAATGTTGCATGTTTCACCAACTATTAAAGGAAAACATGTTTCTGATAATTTCTCCAGCATAGCCAGAATTAATGATTAACTGTTAGAACAATAAACTGTGTCTAATATGAATGTTCCAACTTTCATACTAAGATACAAGTCTGTTCACCAACAGGCCTTATCATTACATGAGCAACATCTGCAGTAATAGCAGATTGGCCATTGAAGTAAGATTGAACGTACATACCAACCCATGTAGACAGGAGAATTTTAAGCTAAAACATCTTGTTTGGTTCGGTTAAAACGAATCCTGGTGCATTTGCCCATTTAGTTAGATGTGTTTGGCCGAGTGTGAAAGCTTCAATGGAACTGTGGAAAGTAGATAAGCACAGTAGATGGTAGATTTGCGGTTTTGGCATGCTTTCAAAAGCTGAACTTCTGAATCCATCTGCTAACACCCTGATTAATCGACTGGGAGCAGTTCATTAAAGGAGAATCCGGGCTATTCCAACATGTAGCTCTGTTTTTAAATTTGGAGTGCTGTCACGAAAACAATCGGTGCGGTCTACACCAAGTTATCCTCCTGCTAGCGTTAGCACCCAACAGGCTTAAACAGGGCAAGTTTTTACATGTTTTTAGTCTCTAAACATGTTCAACATGTTATTACAAGTGTCTACCTATGGAGCTAGAACAGTGATAGTAACCTGTCTTGCCTTGGCATTGAAACAAGAAATATTGGCACTGAAAAATGTTGAGCTGATATATAAAACAGAAACATACCTAACAATCCTATTATATTTCACTCTATCTACATTTTTTCTTTATGTCTGTCTTCTTTTTTTCTTTTTTTTACGCTGTCAAAATATTTACTTTTTAATATTTATATGTCACTAGTTTTCGGTTTCAACTTTCTGTCCTAAAACTGGGAAAACACAGTTAAGTCAGTAAATGCGTTCTGCCTGTTAGTGAGTGTGTGATTTGCCTAGAAACCTGTCAGTCACCAGCTATACTTGTGATTGGAGGAGAATAATGGGGGAGGGGCGTTAAGGTTTTGTGCAAGTGTTAGCGGCAGGTAGAGAGAGCGGAACTTATTCTCTTAATATGACGGAGCTAATGAGAGACTCAAGCGAGTCAAGACTTGCACACCGGCAATAACACTGGCCTTAGGAGTCCTAAAGGACAGGAATTACTGTTATTATAAATACTAGATTATAGAAGATAGATTGACCGGGGATGGTGGGAGACTTAGCTACAATTAGACACAAGTTAGCTGACGTGTGCTGAATTAAGAGAACAGTGCTAACCTTGGCGCGGCACAGCTTAGGCCTACATTAAAAAAATCAACACTAAACCAGCCTGATTTTATGTGGGGAAAAAAAATTGCAGAGATAAACACTTACTTTAGATTTGGATGTTCCAGGTGAACTTTAAGACTTTGCAGATATGCGGTTTTAACACATCTGTGAGGATTCCTCTGGAGGTGTTGGCTCACTGCCAGTAGCCTATGTAAATTACCTGTAAACCATGCCCTCTTTGTCCCTCCCCTCAGGCCCCTCCTCCCTACACCAAAACAGTGACATGAAGTTGAAACTGAAAACCAGTGACATTGTAAAAATCTTGACAGCGTAAAAAAAAAAACTAACTAAAAAGACACAGACATCAAGAAAAAATGTAGATTCACATTTAAAAAATCATAATACAAAGAAATGTCAAAGTGAAATAATAGGATTGTGAGATTCATTTTCGATGTTTGTGTTTGTGTATCAGTTCAACAATTTCCAGTGCCAATATTTGTTGCCCACCACCTGTGGGAGGAACCAAAGGGGTTGGGTGCGCTGCGACATGGGTGGCAGCGAAGGTCAGGGGCTTCGACGGACCAGACCCGGGCAGCAGAGGCTGGCTCTGGGGACGTGGAATGTCACCTCTCTGTGGGGGAAGGAGCCGGAACTTGTGCGGGAGGTGGAGCGCTACCAGTTAGATCTGGTGGGGCTTACCTCTACGCACAGTCTCGGTTCTGGAACCGTACTCCTGGATAGGGGTTGGACTCTGTCCTACTCTGGAGTTGCCCATGGTGTGAGGCGCCGGGCGGGTGTGGGGATACTCACAAGTCCCCGGCTGAGCGCCGCTGCGGTGGAGTTTACCCGGTGGACGAGAGGGTCGCCTCCCTACGCCTGCGGGTGATGGGGGGGAAAACTCTGACTGTTGTTTGTGCATATGCACCAAACAAGAGTTCGGAGTATTCGGCCTTCTTGGAGACCTTGAATGGAGTCCTGTATGGGGCTCCAGTAGGGGACTCCATAGTTCTGCTGGGGGACTTCAACGCACACGTGGGTGATGATGGAGATACTTGGAGAGGCGTGATTGGGAGGAATGGCCTCCCTGATCTAAACCAGAGTGGTTGTCTGTTGTTGGACTTCTGTGCTAGTCATGGATTGTCCATCACAAACACCATGTTCGAACATAGGGATGCTCATAAGTGTACGTGGTACCAGAGCACCCTGGGCCAAAGATCAATGATCGATTTTATAATCGTTTCATCTGATCTGAGGCCGTATGTTTTGGACACTCGGGTGAAGAGAGGGGCAGAGCTGTCAACTGATCACCATCTGGTGGTGAGTTGGGTCAGGGGTGGGGAAGACTCTGGACAGACCTGGTAAACCCAAACGGGTAGTGCGGGTGAATTGGGAACGTCTGGAGGAGGCCCCTGTCCGACGGACTTTCAACTCACACCTCCGGCGGAGCTTTTCGGGCATCCTGTGGAGGCTGGGGGCATTGAACCTGAGTGGACAATGTTCAAAGTTTCCATTGCTGAAGCTGCGGCGGCGAGCTGTGGTCATAGGGTCTTAGGTGCCTCAAGGGGCGGTAACCCACGAACACCCTGGTGGACACCGGTGGTCAGGGAAGCCGTCCGACTGAAGAAGGAGTCTTTCCGGGATATGTTATCCCGGAGGACTCGGAGGCAGCTGCAGGGTACCGACGGGCCCAAGGGCTGCAGCCTCTGCCGTGACAGAGGCAAAGCAGCGGGTGTGGGAGAAGTTCGGAGAAGACATGGAGAAGGACTTTCGGTCGGCACCAAGGTGCTTCTGGAAAACCGTTCGCCACCTTAGGAGGGAAGCGAGGAATCATCCAAGCTGTATACAGTAAGGATGGGACGTTGTTGACCTCAACTGGGGAGGTAATAGAACGGTGGAAGGAGCACTTTGAGGAACTCCTAAATCCAGCCGACACGCCCTCTGTGGTAGAGGCAGAGCTGGAGGATGATGGGGATTGTCGTCAATTTCCCTGGTGGAAGTCGCTGAGGTAGTCAAACAACTCCACAGCGGCAAAGCCCCAGGGATTGATGAGATCCGTCCAGAAATGCTGAAAGCTCTGGGTGTGGAGGGGATGTCTTGGTTGACACGCCTCTTCAACATTGCGTGGAAGTCTGGGACGGTGCCTAAGGAGTGGCAGACCGGGGTGGTGGTTCCCCTATTCACACTTCTCAGCCTCCCTGGTAAAGTCTACTCCAAGGTGCTGGAAAGGAGGGTTCGGCCGATAGTCGAACCTCGGATTGAAGAGGAACAATGTGGATTCCGTCCTGGCCGTGGAACAACGGATCAGATCTTCACTCTCGCAAGGATCTTGGAGGGGCCTGGGAGTATGCCCAACCAGTCTACATGTGTTTTGTAGATCTGGAGAAGGCGTATGACCGGGTCCCCGGGAGAAATTGTGGGAGGTGCTGCGGGAGTATTGGGTGAGGGTCCCTTCTCAGGGCCATCCAATCTCTGTATGACCAAAGCGAGAGCTGTGTCCGGGTTCTCGGCAGTAAGTCGGACTCGTTCCAGGTGAGGTTGGCCTCCGCCAGGGCTGCGCTTTGTCACCAATCCTGTTTGTAATATTTATGGACAGGATATCGAGGCGTAGTCGGGCGGGGGGGATGCAGTTCGGTGGGCTCAGGATCTCATCGCTGCTTTTGCAGATGATGTGGTCTTGATGGCGTCATCGGCCTGTGACCTCCAGCACTCACTGGATCGGTTCGCAGCCGAGTGTGAAGCGGCTGGGATGAGGATCAGCACCTCTAAATCTGAGGCCATGGTTCTCAGCAGGAAACCGATGGAGTGCTTTCTTCGGGTAGGGAGTGAGTCCTTACCTAAGTGAAGGAGTTTAAGTACCTTGGGGTCTTGTTCGCGAGTGAGGGGACTATGGAGCGTGAGATTGGTCGGAGAATCGGAGCAGCTGGTGCGGTATTACATTCAGTTTATCGCACCGTTGTGAAAAGAGAGCTGAGCCAGAAGGCAAAGCTCTCGATCTACCGGGCAATTTTCGTTCCTACCCTCACCTATGGTCATGAAGGCTGGGTCATGACCGAAAGAACGAGGTCCAGGGTACAAGCGGCGAAATGGGTTTCCTCAGGAGGGTGGCTGGCGTCTCCCTTAGAGATAGGGTGAGAAGCTCAGTCATCCGAGAGGAGCTCGGAGTAGAGCCGCTGCTCCTTCGGCGAAAGGAGCCAGTTGAGGTGGTTCGGGCATCTGGTGAGGATGCCTCCAGGGCGCCTCCCTAGGGAGGTGTTCCAGGCACGTCCAGCTGGGAGGAGGCCTCGGGGAAGACCCAGGACTAGGTGGAGAGATTATATCTCCAACCTGGCCTGGGAACGCCTCGGGATCCCCCAGTCGGAGCTGGTTGATGTGGCTCGGGAAAGGGAAGTTTGGGGTCCCCTACTGGAGCTGCTGCCCCCGCGACCCGATACCGGATAAGCGGATGAAGATGGAGATGGAATATTTGTTGTTTCAATGCCAAATTTTATTTTCAATACCACAGGTTACTGTCACTGTTTTAGCTCCATACATGTGCAGTGATTCCTTTCAAGTGAACACAGTGAATCTGGCTGCAGTAGATGTGACAGAAATGCATGAAAGTTCTGCTAATTCCAGTGTTGATGCTGCAAGGAGGGCTTTGGGACCAAAAGAGATAAACATATTTTCAAAAATAATTGACGTAGTTTTGGAGACACTACCTTATTTAATCATTAAATTGATAGCCTACATATTTTTGTTTTATATCTTTTCTGTGTTGTAGTTTGTAGACAGTCCCTAAGCTCTCTACAACACAGGAACTAAACACAGCTGAATTAGCATTTTCATGCATTTCTTTCACATCTACAGCAGTCAGATTCACTCTGTTCCCTCGGAAGGAATCACTTCACATGGGTAGGCACTTTTAAGGACATTTTGAACATGTTTAGAGACTAAAAACACGTTTAAAACGTGCCCTGTTTAAGCCTGTTGGGTGCTAACTCTAGCAGGAGGATAACACGGTGTAGGCAGCACCGATTGGTTTTGTTTGTCTCTCTACTGACACACCTCCAAATATACATGAGTGTGGGATATACACATCCCACAGTAATGCACACTAATGATTAATTCATTTTGTTATTAGGAATCAGTTATATTCTCTTGGGGGAAAGTGAAATATTATGATTCATTAATAATTACAATAAAACATAAAACCTTATCATATTGTCATACTTTGGACGGTATTAAATTGCATTGTATGCGGTATTGGTATTCATGTCATGCAATCTAATGTTCATAACCAGTTATTTCTGTGTCAGCTCTTTATGAAACCAGAGAATACTACACCACGCTGTACTTAAATGCTTATTTAAGTACAGTGTGGTGCTGTCATACACCAAAGTTTGATCTCCCCCTCCCCTGTGAGTTCTGAGTTGCCATAACTGTCCAATAAATATGTTAGCTGTCAGTGTGTGTGTGTGTGTGTGTGTGTGTGTGTGTGTGTGTGTGTGTGTGTGTGTGTGTGTGTGTGTGTGTGTGTGTGTGTGTGTGTGTGTGTGTGTGTGTGTGTGTGTGTGTGTGTGAGACACTGTTTACTCCTCACATGGACCAGAGTTTGTTTCCTTAGGTCCAGAGACCAAGTGAACTAAACTACACCTAAGGCGATTTCAGACCTGTAATAATGTCTCATGTGTAGCCAGCTGTTTGGAAATGAAGTTGTTCAAATCTAATTGTTAGTGTCATAGATCTCTCTGGACTTCCTGTCCTAAACCGTCACACTGATCGTCTTTGTGTTTTTTTTTTCTAAAATCAGGGATGAGCTGATCCAGATGAAACCTCTGAGTTGGACCAATGGCGGCCAGCTCTTCTCTTCCTCCTCCTGCTCCGCCCCTTCCTCCCCCTCTCACCCAGTCAGCGTGTCCGCCCGGCCTGGAGCTGCTTTTCCCAGCGCACCATTGATGCAGAGTCCCCCCCACAAGCCTACGGGTGGCGGGGTAAAGAAGGTGACAGGCGTTGGTGGAACCACCTATGAGATTTCTGTCTGAGTGCCGGCCAGCCTTCCACTCGAGGGCCAATGAGACAAAAAGGAGATGCTGTGGCTCCTTCTGACTTTAAGGGACAGATTTGGGTTTTTCATACGCAACTGTAGACCGGGACATCTGAGGATGGGTTGAACTCCTCTCTGGCTGATTGACGGTGGAGCTAAACTGTACTGGACTGCCCTGCCTCCTGGCATCCACCTCAATAACTCAGCTGGTAAAATGAGAGTAAGCCCTGGACTGATGTAAGCCAGGACTCGGCTGTAAAAGACTATTTTTGGGGACTCTCACTGGACCAAACAGGAATTATGTTTGGTACCTTTTTTGTGGGTTTATCCTCAGCAGGTAGCACAAGGCACTAGCATGGTCAGGTCTGGGTGTTACATTATACAAGTATAGCAGTGCAGGGCATTACACTGCCAGGGCTGAGGCCACCAACGAGCTCTGGAGCTCTGATTTTCGATTACTACGTTTACGAAGTTCCAATCAGCACTTTTGGACTGAAGCTGCATTAAGGTTAAAAAAAGTAGTGCTGTTTAATATTTTAATATTTATCCACTAACATTTCAAATAGCATTAAACACAACACCCCATCATGATGATGATAGTAATACCATGCACAGTCTTTGGAACCCGATCAAAATCAAAGTAGAATCCATCCAAAGTGAAGGGCTTCTCATAGACAAACTAATGTGTGATCTGGTGAAGTCATAGCTAGTTCTTCAGACAATGTATTACAGTTGTCAGATAAACCCTACTTTAAATGACAGCATCCACCAAATGGAGTGATTTCATTGGACCAATGAACACAAGTCGTGTTGTGTGCATGCATGGAGTCAGTAATGCAGCCCAGACACAATCCACCACTCTCCTCGAGGCAGTTTGTTCACAGCCTTCCAATCAGTCATGGAAATGTACAACAGGACCCGACAGGAGGTCAATAACCTAACAAGTAAGATCTCTTACGGACTTGTGACAATCTACTGTGTCACTGATTAACTTTCCTTTTCTCTCAATGTCACTGCGTGAATTGGCTTGCCTTTTGAAGGAGGGATGACAAATGTGACAAAAACAAAATCCTGATTCCCTGTTTCTCTGATTCATTTGATTTATTTCTCAATGTGAATATGATTCCATGTTTGTACAGGGTGATGTGATTTTAAATGTGGGTTTTTTTTAAGTGGCGTTCATATCAGACTGCAGCATGCACCACTATTACTACTAGCCACATTTTGTTTGGCTGTGGACCAAAGTGGTCTGTTTGAACAAACAAGTGAGGAACTAAAGTGAACAAGGAAATCATGTTTTGGCCTTTTTGTTTTCAGTGGGCTCCTTAAGACAAGGCCATCATTCCTTGAGCAATTGCCTTGAAAATTAAAGTGTTTTTTTATGTCACCTATTTAATTTGAAATTGTTTTTTTATGGATTTATATGGAAATATAGCTATTGATAAATCAAGTGTTTTTAATATTGTCTCAAAAGAGGGGTTGAGTTTTGGTCATATTAAAAAGATGAAAGCAGCCAGCTGATTGGTTTTAGGTTCAGAAGCTCAGACCAGAAAGCTTACTCATAAGGTGGTCAGTAAGGATTTCAGTAGTAGTTCTCTATAATAAAAAAAAAATAAATTAACATGGAAATAACCTCTATTCTATGATAGAGTATTATGGCTTCAGTTAAAAAAAAAAAATTGATTAAACAATGAAGCAAGTGGCCCTAATCTCTTACTACTCAAACTTCCTTCTGGTCTCCAAATACATTTAATATAGCTTTATGGGAAATTATTTTAAGATTAAGTTAAAACATAAATGAGGCTCCCAGTCTGAGAAAAATGTTTTATATTGTTTAAAAGAAAAGTTGTTATGATGTAGTGAACACTTGTAAAGCAGTGGACAAGTCTTCCTTCTACCTGCTAAATATTACCTGTCTATTGTTTGCTAAAGACTCACATCACAAACACCTGCTGCCACCAACAGCGCCCGCACTTTGTTGCACCAGTTAAAACTGGAATTGTTGTCTTTGTAAATTATAGTGTGGTCTAGACCTAATCTATCTGTAACATGTCTTGAGATAACTCTTGTTATGATTTGATACTATAAATAAAATTGGATTGGAAATTGAAGCTATACAGTGTACACTAAATCTAATTACACCTTGCTTCATTATCCCTTTTAGAGCCATCACGCCTACATTTAGTTTTTTCTGAACCATTTCAACTGAATTATTTGGCCCTGGAACTTGCTAACTGGTGCAACAGATTGAAGGACAACAGTTTAACAGTTCTTGGTGAGTGACAGTGCTTTGTAAGGCCTAAGTATGACTTTTATCATCTGTTTTGTCCGGAGTGTCACCTATAGGTTTTCATCTTTGGCCATGTCATCTTAATCCAGTCTGGGACACAATTGGGAACAACACACATACACACTCTAACCACTTATGGTAAAATACATGAAGCACATTTGAAATACCATCAGAGAGTTGAACAAAGAGTTTCCTGTGTCTGATCAATGACATCACAAAAAGGGAGAAGTGCTGTGATTTGGGGACACTTGCTTGAACAGATGGTGGATGTAAAGACTGCTCTGCCTGTGTGTTTGATAAGGACAGGGCTGGGGAAACATGACAAATATGTGTACTGCACAGCCCTGGTTTGTGTGGATGTATATGGTGCGGGGCTGGAGGGTTGATAACCTTAAAACAAAGAGGTGGATATAGTTGCTCTTTTCACTTTAAAGGGATTTAAAGAAATTTGACTTGGCAAACTTGTATCTTTGTAGGTACACTATCAGATGAAAGTGATTTGACATCCTCTTTTTAGTGCTGTTTAAGGGCCTTTCTTCACCCAGATCATACAATAAATTAGCCCTGGTGGAATGCAGCTAAACAGTTGTATGCGCACAGATTTGAGAAGTGTGTTGGCTGGTGCCACAAGTTTCAGTTTTAGTTTGTACAACAATCCCAGTGAGAATGGGTGCAGTCTCAGCCCATTCACTTTGCTGTCTTTGGCTCAGATTCATGCTTTGCTATCTTCCACAGTGCATTTTTGATACGACTGCTGGACGCGACAAAAGTAAAAGGAGTCTTTGAAGTTGCACTAATCAATACATTTGTTATAATCAAATTAATGTCATCTGAGAGAGGTCACTCGTGATGAACCCACAGAGAATCATTAGCAGACTGCAGTTTGCTAGGGTTGGGGTTAGGACTAGGCTAGTCTCACGTTGCCAGACCAAACTTAACAGCGATGTGGAGTAAGGTCTGGCTACACCACAGATGCATTCTAGGATAGGTGGGGGAAAAAAAAACACTCTGGGTTGTTTGCATTTCTTTAACCAATCACAATCGTCTCAGAAAGGAACTTGTTTTAGTGGAACATTTGCACCCTGCAAAAGAAAAAGGCACTTAAAATATTAGATGATTAGCTGGATTAAATGTAATTTACAAGTCCAAATCTGTCCCAAAATGTCCCAGTTAGACAGTAAATGCCATAAACATATTTGTAAATCTTTACAATCATTATTCTGTTCCCCACAAGAACCAAACAGGCCTGCCTTGTTGTCATCCATCTTCAAAAGTTGCCATTTTCAGTGTGTAGCTCTGGCTGTAGGCTGTTGGTTTCTCGTGTTGAAGGGATTTGGGAGGCATCGGAGATGTCAGTTAAATTCTAAGTGTCATAGCAAAGGGTCTAAATACAATTTTTTTTTAGCACGAGGCTGTGCATAGCTGTCTAATTACTTTTTTAAAAGCACTCTAACCACTCAGAGCAGAGGGCAGTTATTGCTGCTATTATATTGGCATTATACAATATTTGGAAGTGTTTTAACTAGTCTAGTTTTACCAGTTTCCTTGGTCATTTAGTGTAATGTGGAAATAACACACTAATGTTTTTAGAGGACAATGAAGACAAACGAATGAAGGCTGCATTAAAATGCTTCATGTGCACACTGTTTTATTGCATGAATAACAAAACAGGCCCGACTGCTGAGGTCTTTTCAGCAGACGTCGCCATCCATATACAGGAGCAAATATACATAAGCCTTGAAATGCAGCTCATATGAAATGCAACACAACAAAAGGTCAAATCAATTTCACAAGAAGCGTACAATACAAAACAGATTTAGTAATAAAATAATGATTAAGAATAAACTCAAAAGGCTACTTTTTACAGTGTATGTGTGCATGTTTACCAGTTTACAAGGGGAAAAAAACTCAAAATCATGATTAGGAAAGTTAGCAAGAAAGCAGGAAAATGAAATGCCTCGAAAACTCTTTTTTTTGGTCCGAAGACCAGAAAAAGCAGCAGTGTATTAAAAAAATAAATAAAAACCAGTGGATGTTTGTATGTGATGTAGTGTCATGTGGACCAGACTAATATGCTCTCACTTCGTCACCATGCTGATCACAGGTTTGTAGAATAGAAGATGTGTCCAGTATTCAGCCAAATAATGTGCAGTGCATGAGTGTATCATCTGATAACATGACTTTAGAATCTGAATGAAAAAATGCAAAGTCAGTTCTGGATCCACACAATCACACATACCAGTATCATGCTACTGTCTAATGATGAAATGTGTTGCTGCCAGCACATCCAATATACCTGTGGTGCGTTCAGGTGACCCAGCTTCTCAGCCCCAGCCTCAAGACCCACTTTGGGATCACCTGATATGAAGACGGTGTCGTAGATAATTTCTGATCAATATTTGTTAGATTTAATTTGCAATACAAAAAAAAATTCATACAACACAGTCCACAGACAACTCTGGCTGTACTAAATGCAAACATCAGCATGCTAATGTTTAGCAGGTATAATGTCTACCATGGTTACCATCATAGTTTAGTGTGTTAGCGTGCTAACGTTGATGAAAAGTCAGTAGGATTCATCCTCTGAAGACAATGAATGTCTGTACAACATTATATGGCAATCCATTGCACAGATATTTCAGTCTGGACCAAAGTGGTGGACAGATTGACCAAACGTCACAGCATGAGCATGACTCATCACTCAGACTGCAACTGTTTTAAGATTGCTTTGTAGGAAACCACCCGAGTCTGAGGTTACCATTAGTGAATGCAGCAACCATAATAATATTTATATCTAAAACTGTGAAAAAAAAAGGACCAAGACTCATTTAAATCCAGGATTTGTCAACCCTGACTAATTTTACAATTGTGCCTAATATTTGGCAGATCGGTTGATATATATAAAATGGAATTGCTGCCTTTTCTGTTTCTGTCAATGTTGAGAACATGGTATTTTTTCTCAAATAAACTGAATTGAAACTGTCAATGTTACAGAAGCAAAAGGGGGTTAAGAAACATAACAATACTGGTTACCTTGTTGGCAACATAGAAATAGTGAAAAATAAAAGTGCAAACCATTTGGTAGAAAACCTGAAAATGTTTTCAAACAAGAAAATGTCTCACAAGTTAGCCATGGCATTAATGGCGGTTGATCTCTCTGAGAGGTACATACACTGCATACAAAACAACAAACCAAAAGTGAGTTGGAATCCATAAAAATACATTAACATAAAATTAAGGGAATAACGGAGTGTAGTATGGTCTGTAAGGAATGAATAGGGAAGCTGTAATATGAACTATTAGTAAACTTGAGTAGCGCCATCCGACTCATGCAGATGTGTTAATGTTAAACAAGTGCTCCCATATTGCAGCTCTCATTTCAAACCAAAAACACCAGTTTAACACTGCAAAGTAATTAGACTTTGTGTGTACCATTGAGTTATAACTTAGTTTACATAAATATACACTTATTCTGATTTAAAAAAAATCTATCTAATTCAATTAGTTGCATAAAAAAAAATCTAAAACAAAGTAGAATCACATTCACTGATCCCTTACTGTTAATTACTCCTCCTAAATTAGCAGTCACTCAGACTTCACAGCTTTAACCATCAGAAATGTGTGGTGTAGACTTTATAACCCAGTGCACATGGCAGGTCTGCATAGCACATTTCCAGGCCCTACAGCATTATTTGGGGCCAGGTTTGAGCTTTAACCCCCCAAAAGCTGCTTTACTGTGTACCAGTTTGCTCCTCTGCTAAAGCAAACACTCTTTCATAGAGGGAAAACAGACTGAGGTCACTGTAGATGCACCTGTGTTGAATTATTGTGTTTAACTGGGGTTAGGGTTAAATGGTGGTGAAGGGAGGCAGAAGTACTGTGGTGATTTTAAAATCTCATGATGATCCGCAGCGACGCTAGCCCCTGTTCACTTTGAAGATGCGAGGGCAGGTGGAGGAGGAGCTGAACTGGACCCACACATTTCATCCAGGGTTGGAAGCTGAGTGATACAAACCGTCTTATTTGTCCTTCTTGGATTCAGATTCCACCACCTCTGCGTGGGCTCCTTGCTGCTCAGGCTCATCCTCCTCGGGGACCGGCGGGAACTGGGATTCGCTGACCTGGTCTTCTTTGGTCTTGTTGAGCTTCTTGGATTTCTGGTAGAGTTCGTTCAGGTTGAACTCTCGGATGATGTTCTCCTGGGAGGAGAGAGACAGAGTTTACCAGTTTATAGTTAAATGCTAAAACATTTGAACAGTTTAGGGTTTGGCACAGAGTATTATTCTTGGGGGCAGCTTTCTAAAAAAAAAACAAGATATTGAGGTGTTGGAATGAGTACATTGAGGTTCGCTGTTTTTTTGTTTTTCAAAGACAATGCTGTACATGTTATTGACTACACATGTCAGTGTTGGGTACCGAACAAACAGTGTCTACTGCACTGAAATGATCGTGCATTTCAGTGCTACTTCAATGCCCCGTATTTAAGTAGCCTCTGGTGCTCTGAAACAGACGTTATGTGTCAGTCTAACATGTGGCTGTATTTCACTAGGAAGGGTTCCTACACAGAGATGTACAACAATCTGCAGCTAAAGACAGTAGTCTAGATGCACTTTACTAGACACTATGGCCACTGCCAGAGTGGTCTCGCATTGCCAGACCTTACTCCACAGCACTGCTGAGGATCTGGGTCTGGCTAGTCCACACAGCATTCTGAGACAGGAGAAAAATGTGGTCTTGTTTAATGGCATTTCTTTAACCCTTGTGTGTCTTCCTGTCAACCATGAAAAAAATAGGTTTTGGTCACTTTTTCCCACATTTTTGTCACTTTTTCAATGTTGTGGGTGTTTTTTGTTTTTTTTTAAAATGTTTTTTATGTTTTTTCCAAAGTTTTTTGATATTTTTAATGTTGACATTTTCAGCGCTTATTTAGACGGCTCATTTTTTGTGAGAAAAAAAATAAAGAACTGATAACGGGTCAATTTGACCTAAGGATGACATGAGAGTTAAACCAATCACAATCGTCTGGGGCAGTGCTACAAGCCTGCCGGAGACACACTGCTTCTGCAAAATAGCCATCGGGAAGGAACTTGTTTTGCTGGAACATGTACGTTTAAAGGTTGTTTTAGTCGTGCAACAGAAAACTTAGATTGGACAGATAGTCTAGCTATCTGTCTGGATTTACTCTGAGGAGCAGTTAACCATAGTCCAAATAAATTCACCAGAGTTTAAAATTACAACACAAAGAAAGCGGTAGGTAATGGACATCCGGCCGAATTTCTAAAAATCGTTTTAGCACCGGTATATTATATTTAAAAAAACAAAAAAACAAAAAAACAACCCCAACCACAACCTGTATTTTTTTGATTAACAGTCACAAATCTGAAATGCAATCTGACCTCAGTGAAGCTCCAGGATACGGCTCTACCCTTCTTGTCCACCTGGGGGCGCCGCATTACCTCCTTCCCTCCCTGAAACAACACCAAGGATGGAAGCTGCTTGGACAGCGGAGATGTAGACACCTTGTACCTACAGAATTAAATCCGTATGAAATGTACACGTATGGCCTGTCCTCTCTGACAACATACAGCCCATCAATCTACGACACAAACCGTATTAAAGACAAAAGAGAATAAAACACAAAAACAAAGAAATTCTTCTTACTTTTTGGAAACTTCTCCATAACGTCCGATGTCCACTTTGCCAAATTTGAGACCAGAACAGTTATACCTGAAACACAAGAAGCAAAAAAGTTACCCAAGTTACTCATTAAAGTCACTGGCTGCACTTATACTTTTACTGAGTCGGCGGATGAAGTCTTACTTGAGAGAAAGATCAGCATAAACAGAAGCAAAGGACTGGCACTCTGGAGACCAGTTGGCGAAAAATTCAACAATCCACGTCACACGACTGTCTTTGTCCAGCTCATCCTGGACACACTCACAATTTTGATTAATGATTAAACAGAAATTTTAATTATAAAATTGCTCTTGGTAATGAACAAACTTGCTACATACTTGCTACAGACCCATTATTACTCACATCAATGGTTTTGTCGCTGAAGTATTTGATGTACTCTGGTCCCATGTAAAGAGGAGGCTTGCAGATCATCAGAAACACTGAAAGAACCAACACAAGATTACATTATATTCGTTAATTCACTGATAAATTAATTGACAGAACATCAACTCCCCAAACACCATACACAGCCACATGTGCATGTGTGTAAAAGTTTGACTGACCTATGCAGAGGGTCAGGTAAAGAAGTCCCATCCTGATGTCCAGTCTGAAGAACAGGATGACATTGGCCACTTTGCTGAACAGGATGATGTTGCCAACATGCTGCTCCACCGTTACTGATATGAACAAATACAGAGACATGTTCCATGCTTTTGTCCAAAATCCATAAAATTTTGCATTTAAAATCTTGAGCAGTGCTTTTTCTAAAGCCGCTTTTTTTTTTTTTTTTTTACACATTTTGCAGAACTGAATTTATTTCAACATTACCCGGCAGAGCTGTATGTGAGAATGCAAATGTCAGAATCAGTAGGCTAAGACATTAGGGCTTTCCCTGCCAGCTCCCTACAAAATCAGTGAGTCATCTTCAATTGCGCCGAATGTGTAATAATTGACAGCAAGTGTCATGCCGCTTGCGCAAAACTGGAAGAAAATAAATATCTGAGAGTAAAGAAGGAGATTAATTTACATGAAAAATTTATATTTATAGTATAAATATTATTGCATTTGATATTCTAGAAGGCGCGGATCTCTGTAGTCGCCTCTCTGTCAGCTCTGCAAAGTTTGTGCTTTGTCTATTTTACAAATATTAGTAGTTAGTCCTTTATATTGTTGACGTTGGAATGTGATTGCATGTGGCTATGAGTCCCTTATCAGGATCAGGAAACAACATGCCAGTTTCCTGGCAACTATGCTAGCCTGGCCAGCCAAAGTTTTCAAGGTTTTTAAGTGTGTTCATCAGAGTGGGCACAAAGGACAATTGCTCAACAATAGTTATCGGCTATGACCTATCGCTTCGGTCCTGTGTACGTGGATGGGTTGGACCATCTGCGTGTCCATTCCCATCTTTAGGTGGTCTCTGTGCCTGCGTCTGTTTCCAGCGGGATGTCAGTAACTGTGGTGTCCTCTAGGCTGGATCCGAGTGCCATTCAACCTGGTGACTCTTTTCCTGTGTGCCAATCTGATAGCCACATTCTGCTTTAAGATAAATCCTGCACTGTTTGAAAAAGCTGATCGGATAACATTTCACTGGAATTGTATTTTGAACAAATTGATTGTGACAAATGAAACTGACTGATTGATTGATGACGACTGCAACAAAAATGTCTAACTGGAGACACAATGAGATTTGGGAACTTCTGTTGAGAGCGGACGCCAAAATCTTCAGACAAATTTAAGGAATTGCAAGACACTCGTTTGTTTATAACCAAATTATGAACTACTCCGTGACGCAGTGTGATCCACGCCACGTCCTGTCTCCAGCCCTTCATCCTGACCATCAAACGTGTGTGAGTGATTCCAGTGAGTGAGAACGCATCTGACATGAACAATCTTCTGTTGTGTGCTACATGTGTGAAAGAGAAACTCCGGACTATGTTAGGAACTAATTCTTCAGACATGGTCCAGAGTTCATTAGTGAAAACGGCATAAGATTTAACCAGTGTGGGTTTTGGGGGACTATGTCGGTAACAGGGGAGGATGACATGAAAGACAGATATCTGACAGTAAAACAATCATGTTTGGCCCAGTGCATTAGTTTACTCTTAAGTTGTAAATAAGTGTGTCGCACTCTGGCTCCATTTGTTGTCACCATTGTTGATTTGAAGAAGACCTGAGGGCCTAAGTGTCATCGGAATAAATAAAGATATGCATATGGATTTATTTTTATTTTCAAGTCTACCTCCAGTGATCAGCACCTCAAAACAACCCTTGGTAAGTGTTATTTTTCTATATTACTCCCACTTGTATCATACACTTCCTGTAACTGGTTCTTCATCCCTGCATCAGATTATAACGTGACTTATCATCAGGGAAAAAAAAAAATTAATTCAGAACAAAATAGAAAAGAAGCCAATTACTCACTTGCTCGTCTGTTCTTCATCATGACGATGGCACTGAGGAACATGAGGATCTCTACCTCCCTCTGAGAACAGAAACATGGCTTGTTTAACTACGGTTGGCTCATTGAGTTGTTGTCAATCACTCTTGTTTTAAGACATTTTGCTGGTCGACTTAACGTAGATTCATGTCTTGGATGTCTGAGAAATTCGACTTTTCACCGTTTAAGGATCGGCAACATTCAATACACGTTTGGATTATGTTTTAATAAGAATATAAAAGAATACAACTTGGTTCTACTCTCCTGCATTGATTCTCCTTGTCCTGTAGCTTACTGACGATAGAGAAGATACATAATTTAACCATCTTAACGGCTCTTATTATACATATATGAGCTAAACCAAACCCAAATGGAGTAACAAGTAACGTAACTAGTTATTTGTATATTTTTCTATAAATACCTTCATTAATTATAGCGAATTACCGTTACGTTTCGTGGCTTGAGTAAAGTTAGCGAGCTAGGTTTGCCAATAAGCAAAACAGTATGAATTTCCATCGGGACGTTAGTTTGGCCTGTGATTATCTCCTATAGCCAAGAACAGCTAACGTTAATGTCACCTACCAGCTAGCTAGCTAGCCCTTGCTGTCATCCTGTCCAACGATCCACAACTGTATCCACTGACCAGCTAGCTATCGATACCGATTATTAAAAAGGAAATTGTGACTCTAAGATTTTCTACGGACCCAGTCGAAGTCGCAGGAGTTACCGTCCTCTCGCTGTGTAGCCAGATGGTCACAGATGCCAGGGGTCTTGCGGATAGCTAGAAAGGCAATAGACATGAAGAGAGAGGCTACATAGTAGGGCTTCAGCAGCCACTTGTACACCTGCGGCAGGTGGTACAGGAATGCGAATAATGGCGTTAGCAGAGCCATTTTCTATTTAACTGTCGTACTACAAGTAAAACTGCCAGGCAGTGATGAAGCAGTTAGTTTAGCTAATATGAATGGCTCGACACTAACGCTAGCTGTCTAAGCGTAACGTAGTAGTAGTATCAGTAGCCGGAAACAACTTCCGGCTTAGATATTAACAATAAAATAATTTATTATTACATGCCATACACCGTTCTACATTTAAAAGCATTTTATTGTATGATAAAGTTTATTTTAAAATATAACATTGCGATTTACATTTAATACATTATTTAGTTATTTTCTTAACACCCACGAGCGCGTTTTCTCATCCAGGTTAACATAAATTGGCTTTTAACATGTAGGCAAAGACATAACTTCCTGTATAACGGTGGTTAGCTTAGACGACTTGTTTTGGCTTTGCAGTTTGAGGTTTGAGTCGGCGAAATTCTACAAAAATCCTGATTTAAAGGGGCGGAAGGTGAGGACTGTGGAGGTCAATCAGGACGAATGTGTTATAGCGTGCGCTGATTGGTCATGACAAAGAACAGGTCACTGATGATTGGTTCAATGTGATATAATGTAACAGACAGTCCTGCAATGAATTGATAGATTCTAATAAGATCATGAACAGATACAGAGACATGACATTGGCCACTTTGCTGAACAGGATGATGTTGCCCACATGCTGCTCCACCGTTACTGATATAAACAGATACTGTGTTTGTTTTTTTTACACATTCTGCAAAACTTATTTCGACATTACCCGGCAGAGCTGTATGTGAGAGTTCAAATGTCAGAATCAGTAGGATAAGACATCAGGGCTTTATACTGACAGATGTTTCAAATTTTCTGTACACCCCATTTATATCAACAAGGGTAGAGAAAAACTTACCCTCGTAGAAGAAAGAAGAAGAAAAAACATCTGTATATGACATACAGTTTCATATAAAAGGAAATTGAGCAATAAGTTGAAGGATTTATCTAAAATTTTATTATTCTTTGTGGTATTTTTTAACTTCTTCAATTTGGAGGAATGTCTTTTGGGCAATACATACATATGTTTGTAAGCAGTTGTGTAAACTGTGCCATTTAAAACTATATGAACAGAAATAAACCAGCATGAATGGGATGGATGGAATGAACAGAAGATAGGTTGCACAGATCCTCCATCCTCCAACCATGAAGTGCAGAACATGGAGAACTTTCATTGGCTACTGCTTATAGCCGTTACACAGACTGAACTTTCTAAGCTGTTAGTTTAGCTGTCAGTCTGCACCCATAAGGAAAGTAAGAAGCTCATTTCTGAGACTTTATCCCCCTGAGAAAAACAACAGCACAAACAGATTTTGTGTACAGACATGATTTCCTGCTGATAGAGGCGTCAAATCAGCCAGGAATGTTTTTTAATTTTTTTAACTGTACGAAGAAAGTCCGCAGAAAATAGAAGTAGGTCTACTTGTGGAAAGGCAGAAATTTGACATTTATGCTAAATTAAAATGATAACATTATTTGCACCACCTCACAATTTTAACTTAAAATGACTCCTACTGTAAGTCAAAAAAAGTGAATTATCATAAGTCAAGATGCTGAAGTACAAAGTGAAATGTGTTATGTCAAAGGGTTGACTTTAAAGCTGTGATGCACAACTATTTTATATCAATGTACAGTATGTATATATATATATATATATATATATATATATATATATATATATATATATATATAGTCAAATAATATAAGTCAAATAAATTGATACAAAGCTAATTAAGGCTATCAGGTCCACAAAACTCTCTGTAATTGTCAGTTATGTTATGTTTCCAAAATGGTGTGGTCTGGTGACATTCGCACGCAGAAGATTGAGTAATGCTTTTTACGTCACAGAGTCACTGTGAAACAGTATTTTCATCTTCGGCAACAAAGAGGACGTAAAAATTCCAAAATAATTCTGTCTTCTGAAGAGTGTTTTTTTTAATCCTCCGTTTCCTCCTTGATTTGATAAACACTACAACTGGGAGGATGGGTGGGGGTGGTGCGCTATCACCAAAGGCTTGTGTCACTTGGGTGCACCGACAGTGTTGTTGTCATTACAGTAATGACAACAACACATTACAACACATTACAACACATTACAACAACACATTCCCACATTACTGGAATACAACACAAGAATGTAATAGGAATCCTCTGTGATTAATTTGAGTTCCCCCAGTCTGCCTATGGTCCCCCAGTGGCTAGAAATGGTGATGGGTGTAAACCGAGCCCTGCGTTTCCTGCTCTGTCTTTGAGAAAATGAAAGCTCAGATGGGTCAATCTGGAATCTTGCTCCTTATGAGGTCAAACAAAATAAAACAAAGATTAACAAAAACTGAAAGTCTGCATCAAAACTTTAACAAAAAGAAATAGAAATTAACCAAAAATCAGTTAATCCTACAGTTAGGCCTACAGGTATCAATATAATTCAACTCAATTTTATTTATAGTATCAAATCATAACAGTTCTCGAGATACTTTACAGATAGAGTAGGTCTAGACCACACTCTATAAATTTATAAAGTCCCAACAATTCTATCAAACAAATTAGCAACACTGCATTACCAATCAACCTGCTACAAAAACAAGCCTAGATCAAGGAGTTGTGGTGGAGCAGTTTTCCTTGATTTACGGAAGGCTTTTGACACTGTCAATCATAAAATACCGTTAAACAAACTGGCCAGCTACGACCTCTCCATAAACACTAAAAACTGGATTAAATCATATCTGAGTGACAGACATCAGTGTATGAACACTTCATTCACTAAATATGACATGCTTCATCTTGAAAATGTTACATTTCACTCAAATGTTTGCTTAATTTTTAAAATAATTTATAACGCTTCTGCTCCTCCTCTGATATAAAATGTATCAGAGGAATCCGTAGATCCACTCTCATTTATCAGCTTTTTTTTGCCTAATATTGCGGCTGTAAGCAGTCCAAAAAAGTGCTGCAGCGAGGGACTATAACACTAAGAGATGCACAATGTGACGCGCTCGAGATCGTACTGCAATGGTTTTTGTTGAATCTCATCTTTAGAAAACGCTCTTATCATTATGGTAATAGCATTGGTTGCTATATTCAAGGTATTACGGTGTTACGTTTACGTAAGGTATTACGTTTTTTTTCTTCTTTTTTTATACCTGTGTATGCCATGTATGTCAGTTGAGTTCCCTGTATGCAATGATAGTGACGGATGAACAGAGCCGTGCACATATGTGGAATAAACTATATGAAACAAACGCTCCGCTTATACTTCCACGTCAAGTTAAGCCTGTGCAAGTCAGCCAACTTAACAGGTTATGGGCCCAGGATTGAAGATAAGTGAGCATGAAGTTTGACGCAACGTATTAAGTGACAACTAGCTAGCAGACGAAAAAGCTAGGCTAGGAAATTGGCGGGATGCTAAGATTGCCCACCGAGCAATGGGAGTTCCAGCACCACAGCTTTTATTCGACGGGTCTGAGGAGAAATATGACCTTTGGGAAACGCGATTCCTGAGCTGCTTACATATTCTGAAGTTAAAGGACACTATCTTAAAAGAGCCTACTGATGCAAACGAAAATTAGTTAGCTGAAGACAGACGGAAAAATGCTGACTGCTATGCTGAGCTAAGGCTAATAGACAATAAGAGCCTATCGCTAATTAGGCATGAAGCCGCTGATGATGGCAGGAAAGCTCTGGGTATACTTAAGGAACATTATTCTGGACTACCAGACTCGTTCAAGCCGCTAGCTGTCCATGTAACACAAAATGAAGATAATGTTACGTTTGCAGACTTCAAAAGAAGACTGCAGGTCTTTGAAGAATCCGAGAAAATGAAAATGACAGAACCGACTACAGATAATGTGATGAAGACGCATGTAAGACAGGGTCGAGGCCACAACAAGCCACACAGTAACAGAAAAGAAGATGCCAACATTACTTGCTACAAGTGTGGAATAAAGGGACACAGGGCGAGAAACTGTTTCAGAAACGTGTGGTGTACTGCAAAAACAACATGCATGCAGAATCACTATGTAAGAAAAAGGGGGAACATGATGGCGTCAGAAAAGTTGCAGAGGAACAACATGATGACCAAGACCACAGGTGTGTCTCAAATCGGTCAGAAAGTTGAGTGTGGATCAATGGACACTTTCCACACTCAACGGTCGCCATCTTGGCAACGTAGCGGAAGGGGCGGGGCTAACAACAGTTGGAAAACTTTCGATAATGGCCGCCAAAGACGCGATAGCGAGACTGATGGAGCAATACAAATGTAAGTTGAACGCGAGTCTTTTGTTATACTTATAACATATAAGCCACCTGTATATGTATATTTGGTTAATTTGACAGTTGGTAATGATTTTTGTACCACGGATTATAACCTTTATTGGTACCGTAATTTGATGTGCTAGCAAGCTAACCTTAGCTAGCTAACAGCGGCAGTTGAACCAGTTTGGCAAATAAGTTATAAGATAACGTTACATGTGTTGTAGCTAGTATATTGTTGTTTGTGTTAAACTATCTTCCCACTGTAGAAGATTTTAGTGTTAAGTGTGATCTTAACAAGTTGTACATATTCCGATGTGAGCGTTAGCTTAGCAAAATAGCGATCAGCTGATTGCCGGTAACGTTAACAGTAGCGTAATGTTAAAACATATCCGCTGTTACTGCGTCCACCTGATGTATATACTGTTTAACCCATCTCTTCAGGGACAAACGAGGAATAGAGGTCCGTCATTTAGGGGCAACGAAGGAACCCCTGGAGAGTCTGAAGTCCCCCCTCATGTCCCTATCCCCATCAAACTAGCTACGGCCTGGGGGGAAGCCTGCAGAACTAAAAGCACATTTTTAAAATAAAATTATATTAAAAGTATTTAACTTTGTTATCTTTTGTATTACACGTTGCATGACTGTTGCAAGCATATAATGTTAGAGCATACAGAATAGAGGAATGGGATCTATTTACATGTCAGGTCTGTTACCTCTGCTTTCACTATTGTATTGTCATGTATGAAGATCATTTAGAACAAAAATACAACTTAGATGTAATGTAAGACATTAAAGATGTAATGATGTTTTGTCTATTAGATAAGTTTCAAGGGTTCACAACAACAGTCTTATCTATAGGCCACAAGGATTTCCTCATGAAACCGTTAGAACCGAGCATTAAAATGAACAGTAATATATTAACTAGGGATGAGCTAGTACGGCATTCTGTATCTGTATCTGTTTACCACATGAATTATCTGTAGCTGTACTCGGACTGGGCAGGGCCTAACCCGGAAGTGGGTCAGGTTGTCTTGAAATGGGCGGGGCTTTAACCTGTATGTTATTTTAAGCATGCAATTGATATGGGTTGATTTCCATGACAGCATCAGCATTGAGCTTCAGCTCAATGGTGTTGTCAAACAAACTATATACCGAACAAGTTTTGCAACAATGAATACAACACATGCGATTGCAATTATGAAGTAAAATGTAATGAACAAGAGTTTCATACTCAATAGCATAACTTTCTTTTTTTAACTTTTAACTTTTTTTATGATCAGTGTGATTATTTTTTTTTTTGGTTCTTTTATTTCCACACCGTGTGTGTGTGTGTGTGTGTGTGTGCGTGTGCGTGAGTGCGTGGGTGTAAGTAAGGGAGAGAGAGAGGAGGGCGGGGAACTGTGTTCTACGGATCAAATAGATTGAAGGCAGAGGTTTAAAAAAAAAAAATCTTCGACGGCAGAGACGCAGCGCGAGTCGCATTCTACCACGCACCCGTCTGAAACCCCACGTTACCTGAAATCTACTGGTTAAGTACTACAAACCGAAGGAAAAAACAAACCTGAAGCTGAAGAGACCCTAAACGTTAACGGAAAAGACCCACGGACCTGAGTGACTGAGGGAGAGGGAGAGAGAGCTGTTCTCTTCTCAGTGTTCTGCGTGTGAGTGAGCAGAGCGTGTGTGTGTGTGTGTGTGTGAGTGTGTGTGTGTGTGTGTGTGTGTGTGTGTGTGGGGGCGCGGTGACTATCACAGAACGCAGACACGGTCCGCTACCCAATCCGAGCACAGATATTGACTCGTCTTACTCGTATAATACTTGTATTTGGCAAAAGTGCTTTATCCGTACCGGGCTCATCTCTAGTATCTGTACTTGGACTGGGCGGGGCCTAACCCAGAAGTGGGTCGGGTTGTCTTGAAATGGGCGGGGCTTTAACCAGTATGTTATTTTAAGCATGCAATTTATTGATGGGTTGATCAGAAATTGTTATATTTATAGCTGATTAGAAAACTATTCATCTCTAATATTAACGTTACTTATTTTTAGAGCAAAAACATAAGTGTATATACATAAAATAGTTGTCTGCAAAGAATGGGTATAATTAATTGATTGAAAAGAGTGCAGTAACCAAAACGAATATTACAATACAGTTGTGTGTACTGTTTTCAGCTAATGGGGGGGCGGGTGATATGACGGCGGCGTCGCAATCGTCATCCTGGCGTGACATGGAGCAAATAAAATCAAAATCACATTTATTTTTGTTAAAGTATCAAAAACAAAGCAGGAATTATTCGTGAAAAACAATAGCAGACTGGAATGCTCTCCTTTGGTGAAATTCACAATTGTACAGAAGAAGAAGGGATGAAATGTGATCGTCATTTCTGGTAAGTGCACATGGCAGTGTGCGATTTGAGACAACACTCCTCTGCCGAAATTTACGCACTATGCAAGTCAGTACGTAATGCACAAAGTGTACTGTCTGTAAGTGTAATGGAAGTGCACGATTTGA
Source organism: Percina caprodes (assembly GCA_013375575.1). Lineage (NCBI taxonomy): Eukaryota > Metazoa > Chordata > Actinopteri > Perciformes > Percidae > Percina > Percina caprodes. The sequence goes on along the minus strand of JABXJD010000343.1, from coordinate 113,752 downwards.
GACACACACTTCTTCAAGGCCAAGTACGTCAAAAGTGATAGACCACCAGATAACGTGAAAATGAAAGGCATCATGGTGGACACAGGTGCAACTTCCCACATTATGAATGACATCAACAAGTTTAAGAACTTTGACAACTCGTTCCAGCCAGAGACCCACTCAGTAGAATTAGCTGATGGAAGCAAGTGCAGTGGGATGGCGCAACAGAGAGGAACAGTGGTGATGCATCTCCTTGACAACGCTGGACAACAACACACAGCGCAGCTACGAGATACACTCTACATTCCATCTTACCCACTCATCTTCTCAGTGGCAAGAGCAATCTTCAAAAATGGGGACAGTCGCATGGTCACCCAAGATGGTAGCAGGTTTGACATTCATGAGAATGAAAATTTGTATTATTTGCCAACTGTTGAAAAGAATGTTGATCAATGTAAAGCATGTCATGATATGCAGACATGGCATGAAATATTGGGTCACTGCAATTATGAAGATGTGAGAAAGTTGCAAGGTGTTGTGAAGGGCATGGAGATTAAGGGAGGTGTAGTTGGTATGGATCAGTTATGTGAGGTGTGTACACAGGGAAAGTTCACTCAGACAAGAAACAAGGAGCCAGATACGAAGGCAAAGAAGCCTTTAGAACTAGCATAGCAACAGCTTATTTGAGGATTATCAGTCAGGATTTAGAGTTCATCATAGCACAGAGACAGCACTTGTGAAAATTACTAATGACCTCCTAATTGCATCAGACAAAGGACTTATCTCTGTACTGGTGTTATTAGATCTTAGTGCTGCATTTGATACCATTGACCACCATATCTTATTACAGAGATTGGAACATTTTATTGGCATTAAAGGGACTGCTCTGAGCTGGTTTAAGTCCTATTTATCAGATCGATCTCAGTTTGTTCATGTTAACGATGAATCCTCTGTGCACGCCAAAGTTAGTCATGGAGTCCCACAAGGATTTGTGCTCGGTCCAATCCTGTTCACTTTATATATGCTTCCTTTAGGCAATATTATCAGGAAGCACTCCATAAACTTTCATTGTTATGCAGATGATACTCAATTATATCTATCAATCAAGCCAAATGAAACTAATCAGTCAGCTAAACTTCAAATGTGCCTTCAGGATATTAAAACCTGGATGAGCTGTAATTTTCTAATGTTAAACTCAGATAAAACTGAAGTTATTGCTCTGGGACCCAAGCACCTCTGGGACCCAAGCACCTCCGTGACGCATTATCCAAAGAGATAGTTACTCTGGATGGCATCACCCTGGCCTCCAGCACCACTGTGAGGAGTCTTGGATTTCATCTTTGATCAGGACATGTCCTTTAATTCCCACATAAAGCAAATTTCAAGGATTGCCTTTTTTCACCTACGTAATATTGCAAAAATCAGGAATATCTTGTCTAAAAATAATGCGGAAAAACTAGTCCATGCATTTGTTACTTCTAGGCTGGGTTACTGCAATTCTTTATTATCAGGCTGCTCGAAGACGTCCATAAAGACTCTTCAGCTGGTCCAGAATGCTGCAGCACGTGTTCTGACAGGAACCAGGAAAAGAGATCACATCTCTCCTGTTTTAGCTTCTCTGCATTGGCTTCCTGTAAAATCCAGAATAGAATTTAAAATCCTTCTTCTCACCTACAAAGCTTTTCATGATCAGGCACCATCTTATCTTAAAGAGCTCATAGTACCTTACAACCCTACAAGAGCACTGCGCTCCCAGAATGCAGGCTTACTTGTGGTTCCTAGAGTCTCTAAAAGTAGAACGGGAGCCAGAGCGTTCAGCTATCAGGCTCCTCTCCTGTGGAACCAGGTTCCAGTTTGGGTTTGGGAGGCAGACACCGTCTCCACATTTAAGAGTAGACTTAAGACTTTCCTTTTTGATAAAGCTTATAGTTAGAGCATAGAATTGAATATTGTTAGGGAGTGATGAGTCGCAGCGTCCGCCTAACCCGGCCCACCTGCTTCTCATCATAGTTGTCAGATCTATCTATCATATAATCCAGAATATAATAAAACTAAAGGGAGACTTGGCATACAGCCCGATCCGGTTGGGGAGAGTTCTAGCCTGACCAGGCCCCTCTCTTTACCTTGTCTCTCTTGGTTATGCTTTGATAAAGCTTATAGTTAAGGCATAGAATTGAATATTGTTAGGGAGTGATGAGTCGCAGTGTCCGCCTAACCCGGCCCACCTGCTTCTCGTCATAGTTGTCAGATCTATCTATCATATAATCAAGAATATAATAAAACTAGAGGGAGACTTGGCATACAGCCCGATCTGGTTGGAGAGAGTTCTAGCCCGACCAGGCTCCTCTCTTTACCCTGTCTCTCCTAGTTATGCTGTAATAGTTTTAGACAGCTGGGGACTTCCTTTGTCACACTGAGCTCTTCTCTCCTCTATCTTTCTATCTTTCCATTTACGTGCATCCATGTCCCAGAAATGCTTGTTACTAACCTAGCTCTGGGGAGTCATTCCCAGTCCTTATGTTCTTTTTCCCCAGCATGTTCCCTCGGCTCAGGGAGGCTCCAAAATCATGGTAGCAGCTGTCGCCATGGTCCCGCTACACGTCCTGCGATGCCGTGTTCATCCTGCCACGCTCTGCTGTGCCCTGCTACGTCCTGCTGTGCCTTGTAATGCCGCACAGTGCCCTGCTATGCCATGAACTACTACAAAGAACTACTACAAACTACTATTTTTTCTATTTTTGTTATTGCCACTCTTCATTCTAACCCCAACCGGCCCGTCAGACACCGCCTACCAAGAGCCTGGGTCTGTCCGAGGTTTCTGCCTAAAAGGAAGTTTTTCCTCGCCACTGTCGCACTGTTGCTTGCGCTGGAGGAAACTACTAGAACTGTTGGGTCCTTGTAAATTCTGGAGTGTAGTCTAGACCTACTCTATCTGGTCTAGACCTACTCTATCTGAAAAGTGTCTCGAGATAACTTTTGTTATGAATTGATACTATAAATAAAATTGAATTGAATTGAACTAGTCCACACTGACTTAGCCGGCCCCATGCCAGTACCAAGCATGGACGGACACAGATATACACAGTCATTTACAGATGACTACTCTGGCACTATGCTCGTATACTTTATAAAGTCCAAGAGTGATACAGTGCAGGCGACAGAAAGATTCTTAGCAGACATTGCACCTTTATGGGGAAATCAAGTGTATCCGTTCAGATAACGGCACTGAGTTTACAAGTCGAGACTTCCAGACACTGTTAACAAAAAATAGGATCAGACATGAGATGTCTGCGCCATATTCACCCCACCAAAATGGCACAGCGGAGAGAGGTTGGAGAACACTCTATGATATGAGCAGATGCCTACTGATTGAGAGCGGGTTACCAGATAAGCTATGGAACTACGCTATGCAGACCTCAGCTTATGTGAGGAACAGGTGCTACAGCAGACGCACGAAGAAAACGCCATACGAGCTTTTCACAGGCAAGGTACATATCCAAATTACAAAAATTTTGATCAGTGTGTTTTGCTTACAAGCAAGAGAAAGGCAAACTGGATTCTAGATGTGAGCAAGGTGTTTTCATTGGCTATGACAAGAACAGCCCAGCCAATCTAGTTTACTATCCAGACACAGAGATGGTCCAAAAACACAGGTTGGTGAAATTTACCACTAAAACAACCAAAGAAAGGGAAACACAAACACCCGAGTCACACATAGAATACAGGGATGTACATCCTAGGGTTGACAACAGTGAAGAGAATGTTGTTGATGAGAATGTACCAGGTCAAGGTGTGGTGCTACTGATACTTTACCTGAAAAGAATGAGCACACACAGCCAGGTGAAGCCACAGAGACTGTGATCAGAAGGAACCCACTGAGAACTAAAAAGAAACCAGTTCATCTACAGGACTTTGAGACAGAAGATACAGAGGAAAAATTGCACACATGCATGGACTCTTGTTACAGAGCAGTGTGTGATATTCCTCAAAGTTACCCGGACGCCATTGCATCAACCAAAGCAACGCAGTGGAGGAATGCCATGAAAGAGGAGATTCGATCTCTGGAGGAAAATGAGACCTTCACCCCTACTCAGTTGCAACCAGGCAAACAGACAGTGGGGGGCAGATGGGTTTATGCGCTTAAGACAGAAATGGATGGATCTGACAACTACAAGGAGAGATTTGTAGCAAAAGGCTACAGTCAGAAACCAGGCACTGATTATGAGGAGACTTTCTCACCCACAGCTGATATGACAAGTGTGAGGGTGATGTGCAAAGGCAGTGCAGGAAAACCTAGTCTTACACCAAATGGACGTTAAAACAGCTGATTTGCATGCTCCAATAAATTGTGAGATTTACATGGAGCAACCTAAGGGTTACGAGAAAAAGTCAAACACAGGTGAAAAACTAGTGTGTAAGTTACACAAATCTCTATGGTCTAAAACAATCAGGGAGAAATTGGAATGCTATGTTGCATACGTGTTTAATCAAGAATGATTTTGTACAGAATCCAGCTGATACCTGTGTGTATACAAGAGAAAAGCACAACGAGAAAGTAATCCTAAAAATATGGGTTGATGATCTGATCATAGCAACTAATAATGAGAGTGTTATGAAAAATGTGAAGAGGATGCTGACTGAAAGGTTCAAAATGAAAGATATGGGAAAGCTGTGACATTTCTTGGGGATAGATTTTGAACAAGCAGATGGTGTAGTCAAAATGTCTCAAGAGAGATATGTGAGAAAAATTCTAGATCGATTTGGAATGCCGGATTGCAGGTCTAGAGAAACTCCATGTGAACCAAAACTTGAATACACAGAAGATGCTGAAAAAATGAATGAGCCAAGAAAGTACAGGGAGGCTGTAGGAAGTTTAATTTACTTGTCCACATGTACCCGACCAGACATAAGTTTTGTGGTCAGTAAGCTCTCTCAGCACTTCGCTGAACCAACAATAGAACACTGGAACACAGTAAAACATGTGTTCAGATACCTCAAAGGTAGGCCTACAACAGAACAGGGTTATACTTCAGGAGAAATGACACAGAAAAACTAGGTCTAAGGGCCTACAGCGGTGCTGACTGCGCATCAGATACAGCAGATAGAAGAAGTACATCAGGGTATTGTGTCAGTCTAAATGAAGGAAGCTCTTTGATATCCTGGAAGACAAGAAAATAACCGACAGTAGCATTGTCAACTTGTGAGGCTGAGTACATGTCCTTAGCATCAGCCATACAGGAATGCATTTACTTCTTAGAACAACTGCTCAGAGGTATAGACACATACCAATATGCACAAACAAAGGTGTATGAAGACAACCAAGGTGCCATAGCAACATGCTACGTCCTGCTGTGCCTTGTAATGCCGCACAATTCCCTGCTATATGCCATGAACAAACTATTATTTTTTGCCACTCTTTATTCCAAACCCGAACCGGTCGTTAGACACCGCCTACCAAGAGCCTGGGTCTGTCCGAGGTTTCTGCCTAAAAGGAAGTTTTTCCTCGCCACTGTCGCACTGTTGCTTGCTCTGGAGGGAACTACTAGAACTGTTGGGTCTTGTAAATTATGGAGTATGATCTAGACCTACTCTATCTGTAAAGTGTCTCGAGATAACTCTTGTTATGAATTGATACTATAAATAAAATTAAATAAAATTAAATTAAATTAAATTAAATTAAATTAAATTAAATTAAATTAAATTAAATTAAATTAAATTAAATTAAAATTAATTTAATTAAATTAGCCAAAACCCAGTTCATAGACAGCGATGCAAGCACATTGATATACACATTGTATCACTTTATCAGGGAAAGTGTGAATAATGGAAAGTTTATTTTAGGATATTGTCCTACTGAGCAAATGATTGCTGATGTCCTGACAAAGCCAGCTACTAAGCTAAAGTTGAAAAGATTTGCACAAAACATGTTTGGCACTTAGGTGTGTAAAGAGTGTTATTGCTTTAAGATAATGACGGAGCCTCATTATGTTTTGTTTCTATATAACCCAGTGCGATAAGAGCGAGTGGGGGTGTTGAATCTCATCTATAGAAAACGCTCTTATCATTATGGTAATAGCGTTGGTTGCTATATTCGAGGTATTACGGTGTTACGTTTACGTAAGGTATTACGTTTCTTTTTTTTTATACCTGTGTGTATGCCATGTATGTCAGTTGAGTTCCCTGTATGCAATGATAGTGACGGATGAACAGAGCCGTGCACATATGTGGAATAAACTATATGAAAAAAACGCTCGCTTATACTTCCACGTCAAGTTAAGCCTGCACAAGTCAGCCAACTGTCAGTTTTATATTTCTTCTTCTTCCATTTGTACAATACACTTAGCACTGCAGTTACCATATGTAATTGTTACCTGAGGAGTAGAAATAATTGCGTTATTACTGCGTGTTGCGATCTCTGTCAAAGCCCAAAAGAAACCAGGTGCACAGGTGAAGCAAACAAATATATCACTTCCGTTCAAACCGTAAAGAAAACGCCCGTCACCTACCATACCACATAACATAACACACTAATCAACAAACAACATAAATGAGACCATGAACGTATACTATGTGGCTTCTTCACTGAACTTTATATAGGCTAGTATGCATGCATTGACGTTTTTTTTGTTGAAAAGTTTTTATTGTGAAAACAGGAAGTCCTCTGTATTACTCTTGCTAGCTTGACTCCGCGCTTTTCACTAACGTAGTCGTTCCATTAGCGGCTCGTGAGGTATCCAACAGGATTATCAACAGCAGACACCGTCGAGCAATATTTCTGTCTTCAATTCGCCTCGCGCACCGGACCGCATCGACCTCTCCTTTCAACCGACGTGAGTAAAGACGTTAAGCCATCTAACTTACTGTGCCTCTGCAGCCAGCTTGTCATTGACAGCTCACGTTATGAACAGTAGCATTAACAGTGTTTGTTTTTTTGTTTTTTTATTATTGGAACGGGAGAAATATGGGATTTCGAAACGCGAACGTTAACGTTAAATTCTCCAGTTTATGTAGCCTCGGTCAAATTATGATTTTACAATACGCAGCTAGAAGAAGAAAACCAAAACATGGTTGAATGAGGCCTGTAATTATTTGCAAGCCTAGTCCTTTTTAGCTGTGCAGGTCGATGTTATCCAGTGGAGGTTATGGCTTATCGCCCTGCTAGCGGTGATTCTCTTGTTTCGATCCTATAGCCTCATGGCTACCGTTTACACAGTACACAGCCAGCGGACAGGCCGCCTCCAGAGGAGGCTTTCAAGCAGTAACCTAAATGCGACATGTGTGCTCCATTATAAAACAATGGTGTTAACATCGATTATTCTGTCATTACTGTAATATAATCTAAGCTGCTGTAAACCAGTCAGTGGTGTTTCCTATGTTCCTATTGTTTCCTATAATATTCTTGCAACACTTCACGCCACAGGGACCTTTACATGGCAGCCGGCTGCAGCATCCGTCATCTCAGCCTCCGATCTAACGGGATGACGGAGAGAATCGAGCCTCCTCACGTCGGTGAGGCGACGTTCATGAGCTGCAGGAATTCCTATATCCGCTGTGGCAGCGACTTGGTGATGTAAAAGGACTTTTTCCAATCTTTCCTGGTACGTCAAAGGGCGCGCCACAAAGCAGCTCTGGAGCTGTTGGAACTTGAAGTCTTGCTCCGGGGTACTTTGGCAGAGTAGATGGGAGGAACGCTAGACTCTATCCTTTACCTCAAATGAGTTGAAAGAGAAGACGCTGAACTAATTCGAAAGATGGCTCACTAAAATATAAATATAAATATTTTTTATATTTATGTAATAATACTGCAGCCTTCATCAGGGTGGAACCTGGAAATAGTTGCAGTATTGTGTAAAACAGATATATTATCAGGTCATTAGGTCATCCATATAACCCACAAGAGACGCTTTGGTCATTCTGCCATCGTGATGGTGGGAGCCACCATTACCTGGTATCTCAGGACTACAGCGGTCTAACAGACGTTTTGGTTCCACTGTGGGAAATAACTGGAACGTTGTGGTTTGCCAGCACCATGGACTACCACGCTGAGTGCTTGTTCTGCGATCTGGAGGAGGGTCACAACAGCTTGGACGAGCCGCCGCTCCACAGTATCCACGCGCCAAACCGGATCCGCCCGTCCTCATACCGAGCCCTGAGGAGCGCTGTCTCAAGTCTGGCCCGCATTGATGACTTCTTCTGTGAGAAGATAGGTTCAGGCTTCTTCTCTGAGGTCTTCAAGGTATGTGACCGTCTACTGATTTAACTACAACAAACCTCTGAGAGTTCATCGTTACTGGTCAAAATGTCAAACAATCAATGTTGGTTTATTATGGGTATGGGGTATATTATTATTATTATTGGACCTTATTATGTGGATCAGGTATCGGCCATGAAATAACAGATCCACATTAAATACAGTGTCTCTGTCAGTGGTATGTTAATCTTGCATTGTCAGCTTTTTCTCCACAGCACTGTGTCCAGCGACCCCACAGATGCATTCTGGGATAGGAGAAAAACGCTCTGTGTTGTTTGCATTTCTTTAAACCAATCACAATTGTCTTGGGTGCAAGTTCTGGACAAAGCAATGGTGGCTCCGCAAAATAGTCTCGGGAAGGAACTTCTTTTGGTGAAACATTTGCACCCCGCAAAAGAAAACACCACATAATATTAAATGTAGTTAACCTGATTTGCTACAAGTGTATCGATGTGTGTACTTCGTTTACAGCAATCCGTGCCAATCAGTCCCAAAGCATCCCAGTTAGAGAGCAAATGCAAATCTTTACAACCCTTCCCTGTAACTTGCTAGCTCGAAGGTTGTTGTTGTTGTGTCCCTTAAAGAAGGAATTTTGAGAACGGCAACACACAGAGCGGACATCCTGTGCGTAAGAGAGATGTCAGGCTTTATCCTGCAAACGTACTTTCACTGGTCCAGATCCTCTCATCGTCATCCAACTGTTACTGCCACAACTTCCTCATAGTGCTACAGTACAGTGTGATGGTGTCTGATAAACCTTTATAGATAGTTGATTACTGCATTTATTAGATGAAATTCCATGAAAGTTGTTCCACACATTTTTGTCTCCTTCAGTGTGTATGTGTGTATGTGTGTATGTGTGTATGTGTGTGTGTGTGTGTGTGTGGGTGACTAAATCAATAGTCCAGACAGAACCCACATGTACCAGTCCTGACCATGTACAGTAAGTTGTTGGAGTATTTGGAGTATTATACAAAATGGATTCCAGTGCATGTTCCTTTGCTCTTATCTGAAATAGCCAAAGCTCAACACACTCACACCCAAAAAACTAAGGGAGCGGTGCTTGGTAATCAGAATCAGAAATACTTTAATGATATTTGGTATAACTTCATACTTACAGTTATTCAGTACCTCATATGATTTAATGATATGAATATTTCTGGTAACATCCAGTGGTTTAATTAAGTGTATTAAGTGCTTAAAAGTGTCAGTAGATACTCTTTTTCTTTGTTAGTGTGTCCAGAAACTGCAAAGTAGCCCAACTGCTTCAACAAAACTAACAATATAGTCTTCATTCTGTTTATTCTGTTTCTTGTAGATAAGAGAGCTCCAGTATGAACCACATTTTATTGTTACTATTCTAATATTTAGCTCAAAGCACCACTGTGTCACTCAAAGTGAAACTGATATTGATTTTCTCAAATGGAGGAGTGTGGGTAAGATCCAAAACAAGGGTATTTCCCAAAATATCTTATTGTTTCTTTAATTTCCTTATTAATAATCTGAATATCCAAACATGATATGCAGTATTGTATAATGCAATAACCTCACAGATGCATAAATACATTAGTGTAATACGTTCATTCACAACAGATGACATGGGGCGGTTGGGAATCAGTTTCAATCCCAATGGTAGGGGTATGAAGCAGTTGCTGCCCCATGAACACGCACAGATTTTTCTAAATGATGATCTTCTGGTAGGACCATAACAGCAGCAACCACTTGCAACCACAAACATTGTTTGCTTTTTTGGTGGTGCACACTTTTTAGTTAGAGCGGTGCCGAGCGACAGCATGACAGCAGCTTTAGACTTCTAAAAAATGGGGAATTTTAGGGGAAATTCCAAATGTATAAAAAGGCCCAGTAGGCTAAGTATCCATAGCGCTGAGTGTCTGTAGGTTGTAACAAAAGAGAGATGCAGGTAATTTGGTTATAGCACTTCACATTGCATTTATTGTTGTTTAAACCATCCCCAAAACTACCATAGATGTGTACCCAAAACTCCCGGTAAATAATTCCACAACTAAAAACAATGGATTACCAGAACCAATCGTGTGCCAACACACGCACCTGGAAACATGAAGAATTACAAAGCAGCGGTCTACAATGTGAGAAGAGTGGTAAAGGAGGCAAAATGGGACTATGGGAATAAAGTGGAACTACAATTACAGAAGAGTAACCCCAGCGTGCATGCATGTGTGCGCTTGCATGTGCATGCTGGGCCTCAGTAATGGCCTAGTGGATTTGTGCAGATCAGTAGGAGTGGTGGGAAATCCAGAAAGCCTATTAGTGCTATGCTATTAATATACACACCAGTGTTTCCCACAGGTTGAGAATTAACTTGCGGTGATGTGTAGCGTGGGATGTGACGATGCGTAATGGCTGTTACTACACCAATGGCTGTAGTAACAATGGGTTCAGTTATAAACTAGTAGATTCAGTTATAAACTAGTCAAACAAAGGTCAAAATAATGACTACATAACATTATCACATAATTTAGAAAGAAATAACTATTTACATATTAAACTAAAAGATGATACAGATGAAAATATTGTGACACAATGCAGCATCTGACACAATTTGAAGAATAAATGGCTTGGGACCACTTAAGTAGGTTTATGGTAGTTATGGTTTTCTTTTTTGTTGGTTGTACATTGCATAAAACATTTTCCTTTTTTATCCAAACATATAGTAGTAGTGTGTATATATATATATATAGTGTGTGTAGATAGATAGATAGATAGATAGATAGATAGATAGATAGATAGATAGATAGATAGATAGATAGATAGATAGATAGATAGATAGATAGATAGATAGATAGATAGATAGATAGATAGATAGATAGATAGATAGATAGATAGATAGTATTCATAATGTGTATTATTTGCTAGTGTCTGGGCCCCCACACAAGCTTTAAATAGCTTACCAGGTTGTCCCATTTCACATATCTGCATTATGCCTTTGGATTTGACACTTTTTTTTACTTTTGTGAATAAAGCTCAATTAAATAAAATGCAATCTGGAACTTTAGCAACTCACACCTTTTCTGGTTGTTTTCCAGGTGCAGCATCGGATCACAGGGCAGGTGATGGCCCTGAAAATGAACACGCTGGCTAGCAACAAAGCTAACATGCTACGAGAAGTGCAGCTCATGAACAGACTTTGCCATCCAAACATACTCAAGTAGGTTTTAATTTACATGATATGTTGCCAGGTGAGTTTAGATCAATACAATGAGTGTTATTTGTCTCTGATCAGGTTTAGTCAGTGTCCCTTCTTTTACTGTAATCCACCTTTTTGTCATTCAGTGTTACAATGGAGGCAGTGAAACCAGTCTCCCCCAGCCTTAAAAAAATACTCCTAATACACCTATAAGTCTGGTTTTCAGGGGACACATTTACTGTTGTACTTAAGGCAGGGACACACATTATGCGTGTAAGGCAGATTACAGTGAGAAAAAAGTATTTGATCCCTTGCGGATTTTGTACATTTGCGCACTGACAAAGAAAGGATCAGTCTTTTAATTAATTAAGACTTTTAATGGTAGATTTATTTGAACAATGAGAGACAGAACAACCAAAAAATCCAGAAAAACGCATGTCAAAATTGTTATAAATAGACTTGCATTTAATGAGGGAAATGTGTATTTTACCTACCCTCTGCAAAACATGACTTAGTACTTGGTGGCAATCACAGAGGTCAGACGTTTCTTGTAGTTGGCTACCATGTTTGCACACATCTCAAGAGGGATTTTGCCCCACTCCTCTTTGCAGATCTTCTCCAAGTCATTAAGGTTTTGAGGTTGACGTTTGGCAACTCAAACCTTCAGCTCCCTCCACAAATTTTCTACGGGATTAAGGTCTAGAGACTGGCTAGGCCACTCTAGGACCTTAATGTGCTTCTTTTTGAGCCACTCCTTTGTTGCCTTGGCCGTGTGTTTTGTGTCATTGTCATGCTGGAATACCCATCCACGACCCATTTTCAATGCCCTTGCTGAGGGAAGGAGGTTCTCAGCCAAGATTTGAAGGCACATGGCCCCGTCCATCGTCCCTTTGATGCGGTGAAGTTGTCCTGTCCCCTTAGCAGAAAAACATCCCCAAAGCATAATATTTCCACCTCCATGTTTGACGGTGGGGATGGTGTTCTTGGGGTCATAGGCAGCATTCCTCCTTCCCCAAACACGGCGAGTTGAGTTGATGCCAAAGAGCTCCATTTTGGTCTCATTTGACCACAACACTTTCACCCAGTTGCTCTCTGATTCATTCTGATGTTCATTGGCAAACATCGGACGGGCCTGTATATGTGCTTTCTTGAGCAGGGGGACCTTGCGGGCTCTGCAGGATTTCAGTCCTTCACGGCATAGTGTGTTACCAATTGTTTTCTTGGTGACTATGCTTCTGTTGACCGGTGTCTTTTAGACACATGGTAACAAGCTGAGATTAGGAGCACGCCCTTTAAAAGTGTGCTCCTAATCTCAGCTCGTTACCTGTATAAAAGACACCTGGTAGCCAGAAATCTTTCTGATTGAGAGGGGTCAAACACCTATTTCCCTCATTAAAATGCAAATCAATTTATAACATTTTTGACATGCGTTTTTCTGGATTATTCTGTCTCTCACTGTTCAAATAAATCTACCATTTAACACGGTTAAAATTATAGACTGATCATTTCTTTGTCATTGGGCAAATGTACAAAATCAGCAGGTGATCAAATACTCACTTAATTATACTCACTGTATAATTAAGATGTGGGTGTTACAAGACTCAAACTGTTTACTGTCTGATCCAGACTCATCAGTTAATTTAAGTGTAATGATGTGTAAACAGTGTGTTGTGCAATATCTTATAATGCACGTTTCAGGTAAGAACCAGAGTTCCGCTTTATTTGCACCTCCAGCACTCTCTGCAAAGTCCTCGTGTCCCGTATCTCCACATCCACCAACACATAAAAATGTAGCATTTTTCCTGTTTCTTTAGTTTTCAAAAAAGCAAATTGCATCATAAATGAGCAAGACTGTTTTTGATGGATATCTGTTCCTGTTTTAGTTATACTTGAAATGTTGTCTTTGGATTTTGGTGTTACCTCTAATCATAATGTACCTGTCATTCAGCTTACCAGTAATAACCAGCACAACGACCAATGACACAGCACAGTAAACAGCAAATCGTTTTATGCTTGTAAGACCTGGAGAGTGATAGTTGGGAAGAAAGTGTATCAAGCTTCGCCCAGTGCTCCAGATGTATAAAAATTGCATTATGCTGCATTTCCACTGCATGGTACGGCACGGCTCTACTCCACTCGCTCTTTTTTTGGTTTTCCATTAGCAAAACTTGTGGATAGTACCTGCTAGGTTGTACTTTTTGGTATCCAAACAAGCTAGGTGAATTTTAGTATAAGGGATCGCACAAGGCTCAAAGTCAGAGATTCCAAGCACTTTTAAGCTCCTCTTAATTACTCAGTAAATCCAAGTAACTTCAAGGCCTTGATTATTATTATTTTGAATCCAAGCACTTTCCAAACCCTGGGCAACCCTGATTCAGAATACGTCCTACAGAATTAAAAAGAAATCCTATTTCTTCTCCTCTTCCTCTCAGGTTTCTTGGGGTTTGTGTGCATGAAGGTCAACTCCACGCTCTGACTGAGGTAAAACCATCACTCGTATCTCTATTCTTTTAATATTGTCTAATAATAATTAATATTATCTCTCTTATTCTCAATTTGAGTCTCGCTCTTCCATTCTTTGTGGCCTTTCCTTTTTCTCCTTCAACCTGTTTCTTTCATATGTTGACGGATGTGGACAGGGTATGGGAGGAGACAACTTCAACTGACGTATTGTCTGAGTTATCTAATTTTCTACGATACATACAGTACATAGAACTGACATAACAGTATAGCGTCTTACTCAACTCCTAATGTGCACATTACTAGCCAGTGGCATTTAAAATAGACAGGGAAAACCTAACCTGAATTATAACAATAAATGTGAAAAACATGAGAAACATTGTTTTATACTTTTGTATGTACGTGGGTTTGGATGACTGCACAGATAACAAAAATTATATAACGTCTAACTAAGAGATACACATACCTGCAGAAGACAATATTACATTAAAGGAGAATTCAGGCCGATTCCAACATTTAGCACTGTTGTTTGTAAATTTGGAGTGCTGTCAGTAGAGAGAAAAACGAAAACAATCGGTGCTACCTACACCGTGTTATTCTCCTGCTAGTGTTAGCACCCAACAGGCTTAAACAGGGCAAGTTTTAAACGTCTTAACATGTTCAAAATGTCAATAAAAGTGCCTATCCATGTGCAGTGATTTCTTCCGAGTGAACACTGTGAATCTGACTGCTGTAGATGTGAAATAAGGCATGAAAGTTGTGCTAATTCAGCTGTGTTTATGTTGTTCCGGTATTGAGACGGTAGTTAGAGTACTTAGAGTCTACAAACTACAACACAGAAAAGAGATAAAACTAACATATATAGGCTATCAATTTAATGATTAAATTAGATAGTGCCTGCAAACTTACCTTAACTGATCAAACTTACCAAATTTAATTATAACTTGTCTCCTGTTGTATTACAGCACTTACTTTTAAAAATAAACATATATTTTTGAAAATATGTTTGTATTTCTTTTCAGTGTTGTAGTTTGTAGACGGTCCTGAAGCACTCTGCAGTATCAACTAAACAGCTGAATTAGCACAACTTTCATGCAGTTCTTTAACATCTACAGCAGTCCGATTCACTGTGTTCACTCGGAAGGAATCACTTCACTTGTAATGACATTTTGAACATGTTTAGAGGTTAAAAACACATTTAAAACTTGCCCTGTTTAAGCCTGTTAGGTGCTAACGCTAGTAGGGGGATAACACGGTGTAGGCAGCACCGATTGGTTTCGTTTTTCTCTCTACTGACAGCACTCCAAATTTACAAAAAACAGTGCTATGTGTTGGAATAGACTGGAATTCTCCTTTAATTGGCTTTAGCGCCAAAACATTAAATAACAGAATTTACACAATCAAAATGGAATGTAAAGTCTCCGTTATTTACATTACACAGTACGGCACGAAAATGGTGTGAAAAGAGTTAAACAAAGTATTGTTAAAACTTATATTTAACTGTAAAAATGACACAAAACAGGTGGTAAATATCACCATATTGAGAAAATACATATTGAAGAGTCACAACACGATATTCAAAGAAAACAATAAAATAGTGCAGCAGCATCTCCCACACAACCTACCTTAGCAATACAAGACGGTATTGCTGAAGAAACGGAAGCTACAGCAACTTTGGAGACCCAGTGCAGCAACAACATTTCTGCAGGAAACAATAGCAATATGATAAATAAAATAAACTCTATACGATCAAATTCTCAAATACTCAACAAATCATTCAATAATGATTACAATTAAATATAAATTGGAAATGAGAATGAATAACATGCATTTTTAACTCTTATGGCAGGATCATACTACACAAATTCAGCCTGATTTTGTCCTGACAGACACATCGCAGACAAACGTTCAGAGTTCTCAATTATGAAGGTCTGGACCGACAAACGTGTGTCTTTACCTCTTGTAGTGTGACATAGTCAAAGATCAGCACTCTAACGTCTGGGTCGCTTCACGGCCACGATGCAGAAACTCTAGCACGTCAGAATTGATTGTCTTTTTCCGCATAGTGAGACATGTTCTACGATGTGTTCCTTGACATTGACCAATAAGAACAGAGAGTGTTCCCTCCTTCTCTGGCGCACATGTAAACATGGCAAAAAAGGATAGTTGCTGAGAAAAGATTGTTCTCTCAATACATCCATGGGAAAGATACACACACTTTTTTTATGGCAGGGATCGCCCTGCTTCCCAGCATGGTATGCTAGTGGACTAGCAGTTATCTGTTTCTCTTCACTTTGACCACTTACAAGCAAGGAAAACAGCCTACACCCTGCTAAAACCACGATGGCTGCATCTGATTGGACAATTGGATTTCAAAACCGACCATAATGGCGGTTTGTTCGGAATACTATCTCTGATTTTACAAAAATAGTTCACCAAAACGTGTTTCTGAAAACAGGACATTCAGATGGTAGAGTCAGAATTTGGCGTAAACAGAATGAGAACAGGGATCCATCATGCCTTGTTACCACTGTGCAGGCTGGTGGTGGTGGTGTAATGGTGTGGGGGATGTTTTCTTGGCACACTTTAGGCCCCTTAGTGCCAATTGGGCATCGTTTAAATTCCACGGCCTACCTGAGCATTGTTTCTGACCATATCAATCCCTTTATGGCCACTATGTACCCATCCTCTGATGGCTACTTCCAGCAGAATAATGCACCATGTCACAAAGCTTGAATCATTTCAAATTGGTTTCTTGAACATGACAATGAGTTCACTGTACTAAAATGGCCCCCACAGTCACCAGACATCAACCCAATAGAGCATCTTTGGGATGTGGTGGAACGGGAGCTTCGTGCCCTGGATGTGCATTCCACAAATCTCCATCAACTGCAAGATGTTATCAATATGGGCCAACATTTCTAAAGAATGCTTTCAGCACCTTGTTGAATCAATGCCACGTAGGGGGTCAAACACAGTATTAGTATGGTATTCCTAATAATCCTATAGGTGAGTGTATGTGTGTTAGGATGTGTAAAGGCAGATTCATTGGAAACATGTTACGTTTCTGTCCTTAGTATATAAACGGAGGCAACCTGGAGCAGCTGTTGGACAGCGATCTGTACCTGTCGTGGTGCGTCAGGATCGATCTGTCTCTGGAAATCGCCCGAGGGCTGCAGTACCTGCACAACAAGGGCATATTCCACCGAGACCTCACCTCCAAGGTACAGCATTTATCATGAGTACTACGTCAGCTACATTGATCTATATACAGAGACCAGGGGTCTCATTTATAAAACTGTGTAGGATCCTTACTAAAAGTGTACATACACTCAAAAGCCAAATATGGCGTACGCCAAAACAAATTCAGACTTACAAAACCGTGCGCACGCATATCTGTAAGCAGTGTTCCCTTTTATAAATCACAGATTACCCACAAGTGTGCATACTCGAATCAGCCTCTTATCCTGCCCCTTTTTAACCATAAATAGTCAATGCAAAGCACCTTGTGAACGCTGAAGTATGTTAATGACCCTGGCAGTTGTTCTTTTGTGATGCCAAATCATGACAACTGGTGGAGAGAAAGCAAAAAAATCTCTCAGATGTTCGGGAATTGCTGCAAATCGAATTATAATTTCGGACGGTGTAGGTAAACCTGACTACACAGGCATTATGGCACTCCGGAACAGCTTCAGTATATACCAGACCTACCTGTATGCTAAGATTTAACCTGAACTATATTATATCCAAACAAGTCTTAGTGATAAAGGCTAATTAATAAATGGCTGGCAGTGAGAAAAAGTATTTTGTACTTTGTGTATTTAAATTCATCAATAGGCCCATTTTTTTTTCTACCAATAGTTGTTTGTTTTTTTGTGCAGAACTGTCTGGTTCGCTGTGATAATGGTATGTTCACAGCTGTGGTGGGAGACTTCGGCCTGGCAGAGAAGATCCCTGACTACAGGTCAGTGGGGGGGGGGGGATCTTGATGTCCATGCCTCTGTTTAATGACAAACCCTCCATGAAAGAATTGTAGTCAGCAGTTTCATGCTGATGTCATTCTTAGCTTGGCATCACCATCTGAGCCATACCTAATCCTTACAGAATGTGTTAGCAGAGACTGTGTAATAGATGACTATTAGTCATTTAGTCTAACTCAAATGGATAAAGGTTAAAGTGTTGTGAGCTGACAGGTGATTTATTAACAAAAAATAAACAGATCTGGATCCACTGAGGAGCTAATACAACTCTGTGACAGTATTAGAGGTATCTATGCTTGGGGTCAAGGGTCAGCCCATCATTATCGGGAATTAGAAACCCAACAGACTTGTCTTGTAGCCCTACGGTGCAAAACATGGCAACTCGTACAAAGGTTAACCCCCGAGCGAGACAAGTAACTTTTCCACTAATGAACATGCTCTGGCAGAAGCCAGGTCGCCCCGGTGAATGAGCTTACCATAGAGATAACTAATGTTTGCACTGTTGCCATTACCTCTGTTAGCAATCCCTGTTTCCTCCACCCTCTGTCTCCATTTTTGATTTGCTGATCACTGCTATGAGCTCAGTTCATATTATCAATATACAGTAATATGAACCAATACAACAAAGCTTTGAAAGGAACCAGTGTTAACAAAATTGAACATTACAAGTTCAACAGATATGTGTTGCAGGACTGTTGCATTGGATTGCATTATGTGTACAGTGGGATCTAGTTTTATGTCATAGTGTATCTACAATATACAAAATATTATGAACAAAATCATAGCGCTCACAGCAAATATGGACCAGTGTGGCAGTGTATCTGAATGAAAATGTGTCTGACGGGAAAGCTTACTTTCTTTGCAGTGATGGTATGGGGAAGCAGCCTCTGGCCATTGTGGGCTCCCCCTATTGGATGGCCCCTGAAGTTTTGAGAGGAGAGCTGTATGATGAGAAGGTAAACCTGCTTCATCCCTACTGGAGTAAAATGCATTATTAAATGACCATGTAAGTCTTCCTCTTACAAAGAAAAGCTTAATTATAGGCAGTAAAACACACAGTTTTGGTTTTAAAACTTTTGCCACATTTACGCCTCAGTTTGACGAGTCATTTGAAAAAACTGATTTAGGTTTGAAAACTCCAGGGTTGCTTTATAGTCTGGTCGGGTACAAACAGAGACCTTTGGAAACCCCAATGCAGATCAGTCTTTAGGTAGGCTTACATACCTTTTTTAAGGAACAGTTCCACCTCATTGTCAGTCCAAGCAAATAAATACCTGGTCTTACTTTTGCAATTGTTCTTTCTCCAAAGTATTTTCTCTATTTTCTA
Source organism: Percina caprodes (assembly GCA_013375575.1). Taxonomy (NCBI): domain Eukaryota; kingdom Metazoa; phylum Chordata; class Actinopteri; order Perciformes; family Percidae; genus Percina; species Percina caprodes. The sequence continues at coordinate 94,589 of JABXJD010000343.1, read as the reverse complement.
TCCATGATAATTTCCAACCGCAGAGTAATGTGTCTGCTCTTTACAGTGGCACGTGCATGCCCATGTGATATGTGTTGGCAGACGTGTTTATATGGACGTAGATTAGTTCTGTTACTGAAACTAAAGCTTGTGTGGACAGAAATTGTTTTTGTCTCAAAACAACGCTTAAAAATTAAAATGTATGAGTGTAGATGTACCCTTAGATAGATATTACTAACACTTTTGGCTCTTCTCTTGTGCTACTTTTATACTATGTTATAGCAGTCAGATAAACGTGTCAAAGGTTAAATCAGGAAAGTGAAACAAGACACACAGTACCTCAAATAAAGACACAACATCTCACTTTGTGTTTCAACCATAGACTGTGAAAAAAGATGGACGACACATCTCAACTTCCTCCCATTGTACAAAAGTGAAGCCAAAATATCCCGGATACCGGCACTGCCATCTTGTTATTTTGGAGCTGGAATTTGCGCAGTAGCGTTCAAGCGGTGGAGCCCCGGTATCAAAGTCCCGCTAATACACCCGCCCAACCAATCGCAAGTCAATCACAGCTGTCAATTATTATGTTTCACCACGTTTTATAGAATCAAATAGCTAATAAAACCAAACCTATCAGAAAATAAACACTTGAACAAACAGCGTGGTCAGAACTACCTGAAATAACAGACACCCTGTGTTGAAAAAAATTATTTAACATGTACTTGAATCAGCCTCTTATCCCACCCTGTACACGCACATTTTTAACCATAAATAGTCAATGCAAAGCACCTGCTGATATGTATGTTAACGACCCTGGCAGTTGTCCTTTTTGTGATGCCCATTTAGTTTGGCCCATGTCCCATCCACTAACATGGAGGGGGCTTTGTTTGTGACCTATACTGCAGCCAGCCACCAGATGTTTTGGCTTCACTTATACCCCTGGTTTTAACACTAAAACACACTAATTGACAGTGAGCTTGCTTAAGATGGATTTAGAGTGCTGACCCGGATCAACTTCTCGCGTTTTCACATTTTTGACTGAGTATTAGCAAAAATACCAGAAGCTGTAAACCCCAAACTATTTGTGTTCGTATCAATCCTCTACTGCCCATAAAGCTGCAGTTTTAAATCTAGTTTAAGGCCTACTCTAACCTGTGTGCACTTCCTCTCCTCTGCTCAGGTGGATGTGTTTGCATACGGCATCATCCTGTGTGAGATCATTGCCCGGATTGAAGCTGATCCTGACTTCTTACCCAGGACAGAGGTAGCCTTCATGCCTGTGATTTATTCTGGTTGTGTAGTGCTGTGTCGCTCACTTACGGACAGAAACATGTTACTAATTTAATATTCATGGTGGGAAGAATAAGTTGAACTGCAAGCAGTTATGGCGGGGTCCAAGCCATAGCCCAAATCCCAGAGCCTTTTTTGACAACCTCTGGTCCGTCTGGTTTTATAAAAGCTTGTAAAACATCAACCCTGTTGTCCATAGCCTGTCTATGAATATCATGTACATAATCAAACATCAGATCAAAACGGAACACGAATCTCACAGATATATATTGATATCTTATACACAGCAATACCACACAAGCATTTGTGTTGTCTAAAACATTTCTATATATTTGGAGTCATCAAGGGCAAAAATAAACATATGGAACATTATAACTCACATAAACGACACTATCTATTTACATTTCTTACATACAGTGTATCAATCTTGGATGTAACAGTATGGATTAATTGCTCAAAGACTCCAAAAAACAAGGTAGTCACTAAGGTAGCCATCCACAGATACAGTTAATCCTAAGTATTTACTGTGCCATCTGTATGTTTAACATTAAAACAGGATTTACAAAAACATGCCAACAATTAATATTTTAAAAGCTTAGCTTAATGCACTAAAAAGGTGTGCTTTAAGACGCTTTACACGTTATTGTAGGCCCAGTTTAATATCCAACTTAATTTGTACAATATATGTAATGGGGGGTCACTGAGCCCTCTTTCTTTTAGTTAAAACAACACCCAATATTCATTTGTACCTTAAAATAATGTTTCCCAAATTGTTTCAGTGGTTCATCAACTCGTAACAGGGAAAACGGCATTTCTGCATTTGCTTGCCATTCGGGTAGCGGATGTGTAGCCTGGTGCTACCAGACTCTTGTACATTTCATTTGTACAGAGAGTCTGGCCACTCTCCGTTGACAAGTGTTAACTGTGTGTGTGTGTGTGTGTGTGTGTGTGTGTGTGTGTGTGTGTGTGTGTGTGTGTGTGTGTGTGTGTGTAGGACTTTGGTCTGGACGTGGATGCATTTGAGAACATGGTTGGGGATTGTCCAGCTGCGTTCTTTAGCCTTGCTGTTGCCTGCTGTAATGTAAGTACATACACGCACACACAGGCCCAATCCCAAAGTCCGGACTCACAGACTTTGGTGCGTGTTCTTGCGAAATTTGTAAGTGCTTAGAGTTGTCAAAATGTCGAATGTCAAAGGGCGTGAGGGTTTGAGTACACACTTACCAAGCCCTTTCCGTGAGTCTGAATCAATGCAGACTTCACCCAAGGAAATTACCCACAATTCAAAGCATTGTGGCGTTTACTGCGGGGACCATAGGGAAATCCGGAAATTACAAAGGTAAACAACAGCACGACCACGGAACGGAGTTGTAAATCAGGCAACCGTCTACCTTCTGGAAAGCAACAAACTTAACATGAAAATTCCCAAACCGGCAAGTGTCAACAACATCTTTGTTATTAAATGTCGCCAAGGTAACATGATCTCGTGAAGTACTGTCCCAATCCCATTCATACCTATCTGAGCCCTTGTGGCCTCACAGTCACTCACTTAGCATCTGAGATCAATTAAGTCTGAGTCTTTAGTCCTTAGTCCTCAGGGCTCACTTTGGCATTGGGCTACAATCTCATAAGCATATCCATAACCATAACGGAATCTTTTTTACATTTGTTGAAAATCTGCAGAATTCTGTGTGGCCCTGCTCAAAAGGTTGCAGAGTGTAAACTGGTTTTGAGTTCCAGTGCACTTCTGACACCACCATGGACAGTTGGACCTCTCTCTCTCTTGACAGTCTTCTCTAAATGAATGTTTTCTTGATGTTAACATACATTCTTCATATGCGGATCTTTGTCCTTGTGTTTTCAGATGAGTGCAGTGAGCCGTCCCTCGTTCTCTGACATTGTCTTCACATTGGAGGGCATGGATAGAGAAGAAGAGAGAGAGAAGCCCATTGCACTCGGTAAAAGGATTAAATATAATTCCATTTTTTTATGTCTTCATAATGGTAAAAGACGTTTTTTTTTTACAGCACTATTGAAGTGGGTGCTTCCCCCAGCTTACACGGCTTTTCTCTTAAGAGTCTGATCTGTCCCCTGTCTTTAAGCATAGTAAGTGTAGTGCTAGGGTAGGGAGGGGAGAGAAATTAATCATAGATGTAATATAGCCAGAGGGTTACCTTTCAATAACTGTGCAGCTGTGCTGTAGCCAGTGATTACCACTTATATTTATAGTCATTCATAAAGCCATCAAAACCTGGTGGGGCTACTTCTTTTCCTCTTTGCATATTAGACATTCATTTATCATATTTGATGCAGGGACCCCCTTCGAGACAGAACCTTGAGATATGATTATAAAGCAGGACCTATTTAAAATCCTTATCATGTCAGGTAATATTAGTGGTGAATATTTCCAAACTTTAAATAAAGGCCATTTGACACAGGAACCTGGAGTAGTTGCTACTGCTACATTAGATGGTTTCCCCCTCTCAGGGTTTCCCCTAGAGAGTTACTTACTTCATGGCTGACTCAGACAGACGTTGAATCAGAGGAAATAAGATTCAGGTATTTAACGGTAATTCTCCAAACTGGGAATCTTTGAAAATTTATATTCTGCTAATATTCCAGTTTAAATGTAGCCATACAAAACAGGATTTTTCTAAGTTATCCACCGGCGGTTGGACTGTGTGAACACAGCCTCCCTCTCAACCACCTTCATGAAAAGGTCACTGTTAGCACAAATTCAAAAACCTGTGTTACAGGAATGACTCAAAATGGCTCTTAAGATGTCTAGTACGTCACGCTCTGCTGTGCCCTGCTACGTCCTGCTGTGCCTTGTAATGCCGCACAATGCCCTGCTATGCCATGAACTACTACAAAGAACTACTACAAACTACTATTTTTTTTCTATTTTTGTTATTGCCACTCTTCATTCTAACCCCAACCGGCCCGTCAGACACCGCCTACCAAGAGCCTGGGTCTGTCCGAGGTTTCTGCCTAAAAGGAAGTTTTTCCTCGCCACTGTCGCACTGTTGCTTGCTCTGGAGGAAACTACTAGAACTGTTGGGTCCTTGTAAATTCTGGAGTGAAGTCTAAACCTACTCTATCTGGTCTAGACCTACTCTATCTGTAAAGTGTCTCGAGATAACTCTTGTTATGAATTGATACTATAAATAAAATTGAATTGAAATTAGTATAACAATACATTCCCTATCGTAAAGTGTGCTGGCAGCTGGTAGAGTGGGGCTTACCTGGAACCACGACCACAGCTAACTCCGTCAGCAGCTTCACACAAGCGACCACCTCCGTCTTTTGCTGTTTCTGGTGTCTCGTTCAAGTTTTTTTTTATTAGTGGTTGGTCGAAAAGAAATGAAAACTGGCAATAAAAGGCATTCGGGCTTCAAGCCCATCGTCAAAGGTGCTAAAAAATCAAATGTCTCTTTCAGTGTCGAGAGCTACACACAACATCCGTGATTTCGCGACAAGAGTCTTTAGCTCGCTGAGAATCAATCTTCTTATTAACTCTGAGCACCTGCGGTTAATTGATAACCCCGCTACCAGCCCACATGTCGTCCAAACGGAAATGCTGTTTACATAACCCGTGTCAAGTTCGGAAAATTGTCATATTCACAATAATAGTGGAATGATAGTATACATGTAACATACTAAAAGCATAACCAAATGTTACGAAATAACTCCCAGTGTCATTTATCTTTGTTTTCATGTTCCATTTCACTTTCATGTCGGTCTCCCTCCTTCCCTTGCTCAGAGCCAGTGGCAGTAGACGTCAGCCCATACCGGCGCCGCAGCTCTCCTTGTCACCCGGGTGACCGCAGCCAGCAACTCCAAGGCTTAGCGAGGAGCCAGTCGGACATGTTACCCCCGGGCACCCAGACGCCTCTTCTCCTCGGGACCCCTGCACGGGTCAACCCCTTCTCTCTCAGACAGGACCTAAATGGGGGGCGGTGTAAACTCTTAGACACACCTAGCAAGTCCGTCATCTCCCTGACATTTACCCTCCCGGCGCTTCGCGACCCTTGCTCCTCCCCTACCTTCTCCCAGGGATGCGAGCGCTGCGGAGGAGATGCCAGTCGCTCCCCTGTACTCCAGAGCTCAGCAGGACTGTAGCCTTGCCAAGAGACACGGAGGGGAAGGAGGAGGGAAAAGATGAAGAAGACAATAGAGTGGCGATTACAAGAGGGAGGGAGGATGTGGGGGACCACATGAAAAAGAAGACAGGGGCATCAGAGGAGGCAGATGAGAGGTTGCAGGTAGAGCAAATGGAGATAACTGACAAGAGAGAGTTGTTAACGGAGGAGGATGGGATGGAAGAGGATTCATGTCTTTCTGTAGAGCTGGAGATGATGTCTCTGGAGCGGTTAGAGGAGGACGAAGAGGAGAGTGTACGTCCAACAGAACCTATGGACTGTACCAAGTCTCCTGAGCCAGCAGAGGGAGGCATTGACTCCTCACCTGGAAGATCCTTGCTCACCTCCACTTGCTCCTCCTCCTTAAAGACCAATGGCTGGCAACTCCCCATCTCCAACGGACCGCTCACATTGCCTGCTCTGCCACGACTGGACAACAACAACGACTCAGCCCTTGTGATTGGTCAGCAGGTGCGGTGGGTTGGAGGAGAGCGTGTAAATGGTTACAGTGGCTCCCAGCTCCAGTCCTCTGACCCTAGCGGCACCTCTGAGCAGGATGAGGTAATTTCCTGTCCAGGCTGCTGTCTGGTGAGTCTGAGTTTTCCCTTTGTGTGCCTCCGGGGTTCAGCTGCTGTGCCCGCCCCCCGCCGAAGGGCTTCATTACCACGGCGACTCTACCAGAACCTCAACGGTACCATAACCAGTGGCAGCGCTTCCTCGTCAACCACAGCTGCCCCAGCAACCAAAGCTCTACTGTGTCGAATTCCAAATGGACTCGTAGTGGGTGGGCCCTCTGTGCCATGTGAGCCTGGCCGGTCCCTGCCGGAGGCCCAGACGTAAGCCTGCTGACGGGTGATGCACCAGCACTAAATTTTAGCCGACAAACTTACTTACTAAACACTAAGGGCACTTTCACACCTGTAGTTCGGTATACTTGATACAATTCGGGGGTGAAGTTCAACTATTGTTGCATTTTTCATTTGGTTTGGTTTGCATTCAGACTGCACTTGTCAAGCACACCAAACACTGTTAACAAATGTCACACGATTGAAATGGTTGCTGGTCTATTCGACAGAGATCCCAGTGACCGTGTTTTTTAAATGGGGGTACTAGTACCCATAGAGATTTTTTTTAAACGTTAATAAAATATTAGTCATGCATAATTCCTTAAATAATTAAACTATAATAATTTAACCCTTGCGTTGTCCTCGGGTCAAATTTAACCCATTTATAGTTTCTATATCAGTTACAATGGCTTTCTTTTAACCAAGTTCCCAAAAATAGCATGGATGGTTCCAAAACGCTTACCGATGAACACTACTTTCATGGTCTACTCGGGTCAAAATCTGTGATCATTCATAAACATATGTTCATCTGATCCTATTTGTCAAAACAATTAATTTTAAATAATTTCTGCGTATTTTACGCAATAATTTAATGTAAATGAGGTTTATTGGCCTTGAATTCCAAAAATAAGTCTAAAACTAGTGGTAAAAATGTATAAAGTTGGCTAACACAGAATTGAGTGATAATTTATAGGCTAATTCATGCTTTGTATAGAAGCAAACCAAAACGGAGGACAAGTGGATGGTTGTCGACGGGAAGACAATACAAGGGTTAAGTGAAACATTCAGCATTTGAAATGTAGTGTTTTTAGTTACAAGGTTGTTGTTGTTTGATAAATGAAACACTGATGGTTCAGCACTATAATGTAACTCTTCATTTAGGCATTTTTCTACCAAAATGGTTTGCACTGGTTAAAAGCTGCTTGGCTAAAAAAGATATTTCAAAGGGGGGGTGGACCCCCTGTACATTATTGACAAAACTTTGAGAACCACTGTTTTAAAAGAAGGCGGACAATATGAGCAGCTGATAGACACAGAGAGGAGATGATGATGTGTTGTTACCCAGATGAGCAAAATGTGGTCATAATAACATAAGTTATAGATTTGAAATTTATTGTCCCTTAAACCATCTATAACTTCATGAATTGTGTGCAAAGTTACCGGCTAGTTTGTGCACTATTTTTGGTTTACATCCTATATTTTGGTCGGATTACATTCAACCTGCTAAACTGAACTGAACTCTATTGCACTTGGAAGGGAACCGAGACCTCCTTTAAGCGGACCAAAGTTTTGGTCGGCACCAAAGTTCCAACGACCTTTCATACTAACCCAAACGAACCGGATTATTCAACAAAACGCTCCAGGGTTTGGTCCAAATGGACCAAACAGCTGAGGCATGAAGTCACCCTAAATTTTCCTCCATAAATACTGAGAACCCAATACTGAGCCCAGCCTCTGTGTGTGTTAATAAGTCTGGGCAGTCGCAACAAACAGTAGTAGGTTGGTGGTTAAAGTGCCAACAGATGCAGGGTCAAATACAGAACATTCTTTGAATTTACACCAATGTTGGGTAGAAAGATGGTTGTGCATATTACTTGGAATTATCATTTTAAAGACATTAGACACACTTTTGTTTCTTCGCAAAATGAAGCCATGCTTTGGACCATTTCTTCCTTTCCACCATGACTCCTTCAGTATAGTGGCATAGATGCATGAATTTGGCTTCATTGTTTTGCAATGTGAAACTGACACAATTCAAAGGAATTGGAACCAGTTCTAGATTCCCATCCCTGATGGACACACTGCACTGTTAAGACCAGGTTTCAATATGGAGTTAACACAAACATGTGAATTACAAGTCCAAAAAAAAACACTGTTTTTGATTATATTTAATTAATTGAACAATAACTACAGGGGGAATATTTATATAATGAATCACGATGATGTACTTCTTAAAAGTGTGTGTGGGGGTGGTGGATGGATGGATAGGCTTGGGGGACTTGGGCTTGTCATGTAAATTATTTTTGCACTTGCAGGAAGACACCGGGCTTTTATTTAATGGTGCTTTATTTAAATCTGTGCTACTGGTGTTTTTTTTTTATGTGTGTGTGTGTGTGTGTGTGTGTGTGTGTGTGTGTGTGTGTGTGTGTGTGTGTGTGTGTGTGTGTGTGTGCGCCCAACAAATTAAACACCAATTATCCTTTGACATCTACTCTTCCTCATTGTGTGTATGGACATGTGCATTTTGATCACACTTAAAAATGGTATGTGGAGCAGGTATGCATATTTATTGTACAGATCATTCCACACACTGTGTGTGTATGTGCTTTTGAGAAAAGGGTAGTTTGATGGATACATGCAGGATAACCTTTATCCCTTCATTTCTGATGTTAAACCATGATTTTTTTTGCTTCATTTCTATGTTCTGTTCTTCTATACAACTGCGTGCAATAATCTGGTAATAAACAGAATTGGTTGTGCATAACCCTGAGCAATTTTCATTCTTTTTTTTTAACATTTACTTAATAGTGATGAAGGTGAAAGTGTGCTGCCCTCTGCAAACCCTGCAACTCATCACTCCCTAACTATGCTTTCTCAAAGAGGAGAGTTTTAAGTGTACTCTAAAATGTGGAGATGGCGTCTTCCTCCTGAACCCAGACTCCGAGCTGGTTCCACAGGAGAGGAGCCTGATAGCTCTGGCTCCCTTACATTTTTAGAAACTCTAGGAACCACAAGAAACTACATTCTGGAGCCCAGTGCTCTGCTGAACAATTTATATATATATATATATATATATATATATATATATATATATATATATATATATATATATATATATATATGTATATATGTATATGTATATATGTGTATATATATATATGTGTGTATATATATATGTATATATATATACATATATACAGTGGTGTGAAAAAGTGTTTGCCCCCTTCGTCATTTCCTGTTCCTTTGCATGTTTGTCACACTTAAGTGTTTCGAAACATCAAACCAATTTAAACAATAGTCAAGGACAACACAAGTAAACACAAAATGCAATTTGTAAATGAAGGTGTTTATTATTAAAGGTGAAAAAAAATCCAAACCATCATGGCCCTGTGTGAAAAAGTGATTGCCCCCTAAACCTAATAACTGGTTGGGCCACCCTTAGCAGCAACAACTGCAACCAAGCGTTTGCGATAATGTGCAATGAGGCTTTTACAGCGTCCTGGAGGAATTTTGGCCCACTCATCTTTGCAGAATTGTCCTAATTCAGTTACATTAGAGGGTTTTCGAGCATGAACGGCCTTTTTAAGGTCATACCACAACATCTCAATAGAATTCAGGTCAGGACTTTGGCTAGGCCACTCCAAAGTCTTCATTTTGTTTTTCTTCAGCCATTCGGTGGTGGACTTGCTGGTGTGTTTAGGATCATTGTCCTGCTGCAGAACCCAAGTTCGTTTCAGCTTGAGTAGGCCTACACGAACAGATGGTCGGACATTCTCCTTCAGGATCTCTTGGTAGACAGCAGAATTCGTAGTTCCTTTTATCACGGCAAGTCTTCCAGGTCCTGAAGCAGCAAAACAGCCCCAGACCATCACACTTCCACCACCATATTTTACTGTTGGTATAATGTTCTTTTATGAAATGCAGTGTTCCTTCTACGCCAGATATACTTGGACACACACCTTCCAAAGAGTTCCACTTTTGTCTCATCGGTCCACAGAATGTTGTCCCAAAAGTCTTGGGGATCATCAAGATGTGTTGTGGAGAAATTGAGACGAGCTTTGATGTTCTTTTTGCTCAGCAGTGGTTTTCTCCTTGGAACTCTGCCATGCAGGCTATTTTTGCCCAGTCTTTTCCTGATGGTGGAGGCATGAACGCTGACCTTAACTGAGGCAAGTGAGGCCTGCAGTTCTTTGGACGTTGTTGTGGGGTCTTTTGTGACCTCTTGGATGAGTCGTCGCTGCGCTCTTGGGGTAATTTTGGGCGGCCGGCCACTCCTGGGAAGGTTCACCACTGTTCCATGTCTTCGCCATTTGTGGATAATGGCTCTCACTGTGGTTCGCTGGATTCCCAAAGCTTTGGAAATGGCTTTATAACCCTTTCCAGACTGATAGATCTCAATTACTTTCTTTCTCAATTGTTCCTGAATTTCTTTGGGTCTCGGCATGATGTGTAGCTTTTAAGGATCTTCTGGTGGACCTTACTGTGTCAAGCAGCTCCTATTTAAGTGATGCCTTGATTGTGAACAGGTGTGGCAATAATTAGGCCTGGGTGTGGCTAGAGAAATTGAACTCAGGTGTGGACAACCACAGTTATAGTATGTTTTAACAAGGGGGGCAATCACTTTTTCACACAGGGCCATGATGGTTTGGATTTTTTTTCACCTTTAATAATAAACACCTTCATTTACAAATTGCATTTTGTGTTTACTTGTGTTGTCCTTGACTATTGTTTAAATTGGTTTGATGTTCCGAAACACTTAAGTGTGACAAACATGCAAAGGAACAGGAAATGAGGAAGGGGGCAAACACTTTTTCACACCACTGTATATGTATATATATATACATATATATATATATATATATAAATTGTTCCATCCCCTTCTCACCCCACAAGGGGTGAGAAATGTGTATTTAATATATATATGTATGTGTATATATGTATGTATGTGTATGTATATATATATATATATATATATATATATATATATATATATATATATATGTATGTGTATATATATATATATATATATGTATGTGTGTATATATATATATATATATATATATATATATATATATATATATATATATATATATATATATATGTATGTATGTGTATATATATATATATATATATATATATATATATATATATATATGTATATACACTACCGTTCAAAAGTTTGGGGTCACATTAAAATGTCCTTATTTTTGAAGGAAAAGCACTGTACTTTTCAATGAAGATAACTTTAAACTAGTCTTAACTTTGAAGAAATACACTCTATACATTGCTAATGTGGTAAATGACTATTCTAGCTGCAAATGTCTGGTTTTTGGTGCAATATGTACATAGGTGTATAGAGGCCCATTTCCAGCAACTATCACTCCAGTGTTCTAATGGTACAATGTGTTTGCTCATTGGCTCAGAAGGCTAATTGATGATTAGAAAACCCTTGTGCAATCATGTTCACACATCTGAAAACAGTTTAGGTCGTTACAGAAGCTACAAAACTGACCTTCCTTTGAGCAGATTGAGTTTCTGGAGCATCACATTTGTGGGGTCAATTAAACGCTCAAAATGGCCAGAAAAAGAGAACTTTCATCTGAAACTCGACAGTCTATTCTTGTCCTTAGAAATGAAGGCTATTCCATGCGAGACATTGCTAAGAAATTGAAGATTTCCTACAACGGTGTGTACTACTCCCTTCAGAGGACAGCACAAACAGGCTCTAACCAGAGTAGAAAAAGAAGTGGGAGGCCGCGTTGCACAACTGAGCAAGAAGATAAGTACATTAGAGTCTCTAGTTTGAGAAACAGACGCCTCACAGGTCCCCAACTGGCATCTTCATTAAATAGTACCCGCAAAACACCAGTGTCAACATGTACAGTGAAGAGGCGGCTGCGGGATTCTGGGCTTCAGGGCAGAGTGGCAAAGAAAAGCCATATCTGAGACTGGCCAATAAAAGAAAAAGATTAAGATGGGCAAAAGAACACAGACATTGGACAGAGGAAGACTGGAAAAAGTGTTGTGGACGGATGAATCCAAGTTTGAGGTGTTTGGATCACAAAGAAGAACGTTTGTGAGACGCAGAACAAATGAAAAGATGCTGGAAGAATGCCTGACGCCATCTGTTAAGCATGGTGGAGGTAATATGATGGTCTGGGGTTGCTTTGGTGCTGGTAAGGTGGGAGATTTGTACAGGGTAAAGGGATTCTGAATAAGGAAGGCTATCACTCCATTTTGCAACGCCATGCCATACCCAGTGGACAGCGCTTGATTGGAGCCAATTTCATCCTACAACAGGACAATGACCCTAAACACACCTCCAAATTGTGCAAGAACTATTTAGAGCAGAAGCAGGCAGCTGGTATTCTATCGGTAATGGAGTGGCCAGCGCAGTCACCAGATCTGAACCCCATTGAGCTGTTGTGGGAGCAGCTTGACCGTATGGTACGCAAGAAGTGCCCATCCAACCAATCCAACTTGTGGGAGCTGCTTCTGGAAGCGTGGGGTGCAATTTCTCCAGATTACCTCAACAAATTAACAGCTAGAATGCCAAAGGTCTGCAATGCTGTAATTGCTGCAAATGGAGGATTCTTTGACGAAAGCAAAGTTTGATGTAAAAAAAATCTTATTTCAAATACAAATCATTATTTCTAACCTTGTCAATGTCTTGACTCTATTTTCTATTCATTTCACAACGTATGGTGGTGAATAAGTGTGACTTTTCAGGAAAACACAAAATTGTTTGGGTGACCCCAAACTTTTGAACGGTAGTGTATATATATATGTATATATGTATATATATATATATGTATATATGTATATGTTATTTGTAAGAGAGATCAGACCTAGGTTGCTACTTTGGTCAGGAGCTCAGTCATGATACCTCATCACATAACAAAGCTTCATCACAAACAGAAAATCCTATTTATAGTTCCATAGATCATATCAAACAATTGTAGTTCCATTTTTATTCCATCAGATGTCAGATGTGTGCACCGATGCTGCACCTTTGGAGTGTGTGTGTGTGTGTGTGTGTGTGTGTGTGTTTTTCTGATGAGCAGGTGGCACCTTGTACGACAGCCTCGGCCACAGTGAGTGAATGGTGAATGGTTCCTGTCCTGTGAAAGTGAGTAGTCGTTAAGACTAGAAAAGCTCTATATAAGAACAGCCCATTTACATTATTTCCTGTAGAGTATTGCCAGTTCTTGTAAATGGTGGAGGGAGGGGTTGATTTTAGCACCCATGACGGATTGATCAAAGGCATATCGAAGATCCTGCCTTAGTTTTTTCTATAATAATAATATATATATAATAGTTAATAAAGGAAGTCAATCATAAATCATGCTTTATTTTACAGGTACATCACTGTTTAAAAATATTCAAGTAATTTCCAAGACATTTCATAAAAAAGGACCATGTATAAGGATGTCAAGACGTAGACTCACATAATTCTTTCTATTTCACTTTTACCGTGACCTAGGAAGTTTTTAGGTCAGTACACAGCTGAAATGTATGTTTGAACATGAAAAACAAAGTATTCATTAATAAACAATGGATTGATATCAGTTCATAAAATGGAAATAAATGAATAATTTATTGTTCTACATGTATAATTTGTGTTTCTGTATGTTTTACAGCAACTTTTCCTGACAAGCCTTGGAGGTTCAACCGGATGTACTGCCATCTGTCGCATGCTACGGTGAGTGGCAACCAATGGTGTTCTAAAATAGTATTGCCTGTGGGGCAGAAAGGCAACGAAGGCCAGGCAATGGGATGCTAACTGCAGATGATGGCTTCGTAGCATTAAAATGGAGCCATGGGAGCTACACTCAGAGAGGAGGAACGGGTCCACAGATGAACAACGTGCTGTTGAATAACTGTTAATGTGTTAACGTTAACATAACGGGCACCTACCATATTCAGCTTGTTCTTCTGTGTGCTAAATGTCTGTTCTTGGTCTTGGATTTTGTGAAATACATTTCTAATTAAATGTGACTATAGTCCAGTGTGACTTATATATGTTGGTAGGGTACTTCATCATTCCAATATGCATCTTGCACACTACATTTGCACTATTATGTGTCTATATTGCAAATAAAACTGATTCTGATTCTTGTATATACATATATATATATATATATATATATATATATATATATATATATATATATATATATATATATATATATATATATATATATATATATATATATATATATATTTATATATATATATATATATTTATATATATATATTTATATATATATATATATTTATATATATATATATATATATATTTATATATATATATTTATATATATATATATATATATATATTTATATATATTGTAATTTTTTACATTGTATATTAAAGTTTTTAACACCATCAAGTTTGCTTGTTAATTAATTCCTGCTAATATATAATAATTCATTCCTGCTCATGCACAGACAGTTTAAAGTAATAATAAAATTGGTATCATAGTTTTTAATGTTTTTTAAAGGTTAGGGGAATGTAAAAAAGAACATTAGGGGAATGTTCTCTAAAGGTTGCAACGTTAGGGGAACGTTCTAAGAACGTCAACGGTAGTTCCCAGAACGTTAAACCTACCGACCAAAACCTAACCAAACCTAACTTTCAGGGAACGTTCCCGCAACCAAAAATTGTTAGCTGGTTTGGATTGACACTGCTAAGTGTTTCAACATCCAAAAATTGGCTTTGTCAATATTGATATTAACTGAGTATATATTGCATGTGAGTTTGTTTTTGTTCTTCTTTTCCTTTTGTTTGATTTTGGTTCTCTAATTATGCATGCTGGTTTGTTGAATTGAATTGTGCAAGGGTCAGAGGCTGCTGGAACTGCCACACTTGGAACAGCATGAGTAACCTCATATGGGGATGTTGTTTGCTGGGATGTCTAATGGGAAAAGCCGGTCTTTTTTGTGTCTATGGATAAAAGGACCTAATGCTGAAGGAAGGGCAGTCGTTTTCTGCAGAACATACTTGCCTGAAATAATTTGGGGAGGTTTTCTAGCAAAAGTTACATAGGGTGTACCCAAAATACCAGGCCGTTTTTCACCTGATATTTTGGGTACCCCTACATAACTTTTGCTAGAAAACAGTACACCTCCCCAAATTATTTCAGGTTGTTTATTGTGACCTGGTAAATACACAAAATGACACCCATGACGACAGGACAGACACACAAAATATCAGGTGAAAAACGGTCTGATATTTTGAGTACCTCCTATGTAACTCATATGGTAGACAGGTGAAAAAAGTGGTTAATTGAAAAGCCATATTAAATTAAATTAAAACAGAAATCACGTTAGAGGACAGGGAGGATATGCCGATCAGTCCATTAAACGACGCTATAAACAAGTCACACGTCGCCTTAATGTAACAGACAAATACACGTATTTATGTAGTTAACTGAGACCCATGTTACTATGGACAACCCTGTTGAGTCTTCCACGTCGCTATTTATTCCATTTAAGAGTTAAATTCAAAGTGCAGTAGAATCTCCGCTCTATGTGCACGGCCAGGGGATACAAATCCTGGCGGGGTTAAGTACATTGACACGACACCGGTAAAGTTAACAGTAGCGTAATGTTAAAACGTATCCGCTGTTACTGCCTTCACCTGGTGTATATACTGTAAAAACCCATCTCTTCGGGGATAAACGAGGAATAGAGGTCCGTCATTTAGGGTGCAACGATGGTCATCAGACCGTAGAAGGAACCCCTGGAGAGTCTGAAGTGCCCCCTCATGTCCTTATCCCCATCAAACTAGCTACGGCCTGGGGGGAGCCTGCAGAACTACAAGCACATTTTTAAAATAAAATTATATTAAAAGTATTTAACTTTGTTATCTTTTGTATTACACGTTGCATGACTGTTGCAAGCATATAATGTTAGAGCATACAGAATAGAGGAATGGGATCTATTTACATGTCAGGTCTGTTACCTCTGCTTTCACTATTGTATTGTCATGTATGAAGACCATTTAGAACAAAAATACAACTTAGAATAAAAGATGTAATGATGTTTTGTCTATTAGATAAGTTGTAAGGGTAATGCTTCACAACAACAGTCTTATCTATGGGCCACAAAGATTTCCTCATGAAACCGTTTTTCATTAAAATGAACAGTAATATATTAACGTTACTTATTTTTAGAGCAGAAACATAAGTGTATATACATAAAATAGTGGTCTGCAAAGAATAGGTATAATTAATGGATTAAAAAGAGTGCAGTAACCAGAACGAATATCACGATGCAGTTGTGTGTAGGGTGATATCAGCTAAATTGGGCCACTTTTTGGTAAATCAGTTGGGAAAATAATATAATACTATATATGCCTTTTCCAAGTGTTTTTATGATTACTAATGACTGTTTGTGATCATTTTGTGTTGAAATTATGTCATAAAATATAATTATTTAGGCCCTACAGTTCTTGAAACATCAACTGTGCCAACTTTTTTTGCATAAGCAGTTTCAGGTAAAATGGGCCAGCATCTAAGGTAAAATGGGCCAGCTGTTTTAGGTAAGCATTCGGCCAGTCAAAATGCAAAGGGAATGGTAATTTATATAAATATATATATACATATACACACATACATACATATAAATATATATATACATATACACACATACATATATATACATACATACATATACACACATACATATATACATATACACACATACATATATATACACATATATACACATACATATATATACATACATACATATACACACATACATATATATACATACATACCATACATACATATATACATATATATACACATATATACACATATATATACATGCATACACATATAAATATATATATACATATACACACATACATACATATATAAATATATATATATACACATATATATACATACATATATAAATATATATATATATATATATATATATATACATATATATATATATATACATATACATATACATATATATACATATACATACATACATATATAAATATATATTACACACATACATACATACATATATAAATATATATATACATATACACATATATATACATACATACATACATATATAAATATATATATACATATATATACACACACACACTCACACACATGTGTATGTGTGTTTGTGAGTGACACAGAGGATGGCCCATTTTAGCTGAAACCATGTGGCCCATTTTACCTCAGTGGGTTAGGGTAAATTGGGCCGCTAAGAAAAACATCACTTTTACAAAAAATAAGTTCATATACCAAACTAACAGCATTATTTCTGGTGGATGCCATCAAGACAGATATTATGCACAGTTTTTATGTGCATGTTTGTTTTTTATAGATTTATGATCCTTATAATAGTTTAGTTAGATTTGATATGCCAGGCTACTTACCATGCAGCTTTCTGGTGCAGTCTTGATTTGAACTATTGCCCCGCCCACCATATCAACCATAAACCAATCAAATCACCTGTTACTTGTCAAGCACAGTTATGACAACAGTCTGAAATCCTTTGCAGTCATTGGCTCTAAATTCCAGAGGGGCTGGGACCCCCAAACCTTAAATGGCCCATTTTAGCTGATGGCCCATTTTACCTGATATCACCCTACTGTTTTCAGCTAATGGGGGGGGGGGCATGACGGCGGCGTCGCAATCGTGGCGTGACACGGAGCAAATAAAAACAAAATCACATTTATATTTGTTAAAGTATCAAAAACAAAGCAGGAATTATTCGCGAAAAACAATAGCAGACTGGGATGCTCTCCTTTGAAATTCACAATTGTACAGAAGAAGGGATGAAATGTGATCGTCATTTCCGGTAAGTGTGCGATTTGAGACAACACTCCTTTGTCGAAATTTACGCACTATGCAAGTCAGTACGTAATGCACGAAGTGTACTGTCTGTAAGTGCGCTAACGGAAGTTGAGACTGTGTTTTGTTGTAAACGGACCACAATAAATCCCTGTGTACCTGCTCCTGCCTGCCTCCTTATCGCTACGTTTGGGTCCTCACTTCACCTGACCGTCAAATGTATCGCCCCATATGGTGCAGGGAATATAATTCTGAAATTTATTCAAAACTGATTGGTGTGACTCCAGAAGGGGAGGCACGTCTGTCAGTCCGCTGCTGGCAGTTTTATTGTTTTTGTCATGTCATTTTCATCATTCTGTTTCATTAAAACTTTAGTTAATATTTAATTTTTAACCCAAGCCTCTCCTTCTCCAGAGATTTAACGAACCCGTCGAGGTGGAGAATAACTGGGTAGGCTATTAAACACGCACTTTGAATGGGTGTTGGCTCCTGTTAATTCTGACAGTGTGGCAGGGCTTCGCCTGCATTATTGCATGTGAGCGTGGCGGCGTGTGTGTGAGGGAAACGTATGTCTCAGTGGCCGCAAGATGCTCAGAAAGTACAAAAGCGGACTGACTGAGAGAAACTGCTCTTTATGGGAAACTGTGTGGCCCTCAAAAGCTCCGTTGTGTTTCCAACTCTCAGTTTACAAGTCAGATCAGGGGTGGATTGGACAAGGTGGGTGCGCCCGCAGGGCCTCATGGCCAGGTCGGTGTGATGTTTGGCGGGGGATACCGCCGCGGGGAAGGAGGGCGGAACGGTTGAGCTGGAGGCGGGTCTTGGGGAGGTGCAGCCGCAGCCTCCGGGGTGGCTTGGTGCCGCTGTTGTGGCCAAGGCGCTGCTCTCCAAGAGGTGTGTTTCTGCATTTCCTCCACTACCAATAGCTCGTGACTTTCAAGGTGCGGTCCAAACAACCCACCGTACAATGGGACCGTCCGAGAGCACACGTCTGCTATTGGCTGGGAGTTGTGACATGTGCAGGCAAACGTTATGATGTGACACGTTATGCATGGAGTGAAAATAATATTGATTGAAATAGTGAAAATATGTTAACATTATTATCACATTTTCCCTGAAACAGGGAAGGGAAATGTGATAATGTTAATAACATTGGCATTGTAGAAATTGGATGAAACTAAATACCGATTCTAAGAGCTCAATTCATGTGTGATTGTATGGCCTTAATCATTTCTTATCTACTGCATTACTTTTTATTATTTGAACTTGGCAATACTGTATACAATCTAAGGAGTTCTGCGCTTGGAAAATCACAGCATTGTGAAACCAAATCCAGAATCTAGACGCCTAGATCTAGCGCTGATCCATCGTCCCTGATGGCGAGATGAAGCCTCATGAAGCTTTGCAGAAAATTGGTTGACAAAAGGGTTAATTTCTCGATGCTTCATGTGCTCACAGCACTACCTGGTCAAAGAGTGTAAAACATTACAGACGATCTGATGTGATTTACAATTCACTGTATTTTGCGCCAGTATAGACTTACAAATAAGTAATTGTCCACTTAATAAATTTGTATCAATATGTGTATTTTCTGGTGGTGTAACAGAAGGAAAAGAAATGCCTTGAGAGGAATGTGGCTATCATGTGTGTAAATCAATTATTTGGTCATATGTTTTTGTAAGGTAGGGCAATAAATTATTCTTAAACTGGAAAGTGGCAATATCCATAATTGTATTTTCGATTTATATGTAGGCCTACATATTCAAAATTACGGAAACAATCTAACAACGCCACCCTCTGGCCCGCAGGACCTGGACATGCAGTCCCTATGTGTATTAGGGCTATAAACTATAAATAGCCAGTCGTATTGAGTGTGCCGACGCCACGCGCGTGTCCGCTGAGAAGGCACACGCCTACGCATGAAAAATGTCCGAGCCTTCTCTATGTCTGGACTACACAGTAGCATTTTGGGAGTGATTCATCGGGACAAATGCTCACAGGGGAGTAACGGCATGGAAAAAGGTAGCTTACTACAAATGTCCAGCACATCTAGGCTACACTGAGCGGTATGTCCCATGTGGTGGAATCCATTGGCTATTAAAGCTTGGAGGGTTGCTGCAGGATGCTAAATTGATAGGCGTGTAACGCTACTTGTGTTTTAATTGGTGGAGACAGTTTATTTTTTTTGTCCGTGCGTAGGCTACTTATAATATTTTTAACCATTAAGTGTTAACGTGACGATCATGTTAGTAGCCTACAGTTGAGAAGGAGGGATGCTCATTCAATGTAGGCTAACCAGGGGTGTTGCCTTTCACTGTCATCTCACTTCAGAAAGAAGCTACCAGCTTCACATTAACATATTCTGTCACATTGCCTATGTCGGTATCCATATCCAAAAGCGCCATTATGTAATATGTTCTGAATATGTGATAAGAGACTTATTTGGGCAAACAAAAGCTGAAGGTCTAAGAAGAAATAAGACATTTGAGGACGTCATCTTGGCCTTTGGAAAACACTGATCTACGGCTGCAACTGACGATTATATTCATTGTCGATTAATCTGTCAATTATTTTTCTTGATTAGTTGTTTGGTCTGTGACATTGTTTACCAGTTTCTGAGATTTTAATCACTGTCCTCCAAAGCCCAAGCTGACGTCCTCAAATGTCTTGTTTTGTCCAAAACTCAAATATATTAAGTTTACTCCCATGTGAAGAAACTAGAAAACATTCAATTTTGAGACGTTTTTTGTTAAATAAAAAATGACTCAAACTGATAAATTATCAAAATATTTAATGAATTTACAACTAATTGATTCATTTTTGCAGCTCTACACTGATTAAAATTTGCTGACATTTTATAAATCAAACAATTAATTGATTAATGGAGAAAATAATCCACAGATTAATCGAAAATGAAAATCGTTGGTTGCAGCCCTAATCAATATGCTGTGCACCATCTCTTCTCAAGCCCAGGACAGCTTGAAGACTTTAGATAATTATGCCACATGTCACACCTAACAATCATGGTCCTGTCTCTCTCCTTTGTGCCGTTATCTGTCCTCATACTCGGGAGGTCAGTGATGACATCATTCTGGTATTGTCTGACACTTCCCAATCCCTAACTACATTACCATGGCAACAGGAAGAAAAGGTAAGTTTGACAAGACTTGTGTGTGAATAGTTTGGCCTTTACACAACTGTGCCTGTAAGCCTAGCTGCTGTACTTTAGACACAGTGAAAAAAGCCTTCCCAGACAGAAAGACATTACATGCATTAGGCTCCCCTCCTTTTTTCTGTGTAATTTACACATAATAGGCATGCATAAAAAATGAACCGCTATAAGATACAATTAATTTTTGCTTTACTTTATCATTACTTGAGACTTTGTGTAGATTGTTGACAAAATATGAGAGTGACCCCGAGACTGAAACGTGGATGATAGTATGCCACCAGTAGTACAGTGACACAAGCTTGGAGAAGGTGTGCCGCTTGTGTTTCACCGACACATGCAGTTTCCTTACGGCAGGTAGAACACACACCTCACTATCTTGTAGCTTCCAATAATACCATCACATAACATTTTCATAAATTCAACATGTCAACAGTTAGCTGGGGAAAGAAAAAAAATCAGACAACAAAACCAAGGAAAGCATTTTTAATATCTAACTGTTTCTGTTGAATCTACCATTTCTATGTCAATTTAATTCAAAGTATCAAATCATAAAAGTCTCAAGAAACTTTACAGATAGAGTAGGTCTAGACCACACTGTAATTTACAAAGACCCAACAATTCCAGTAATTCCCCCAAGCATTTAGTGCTAGACAGTGGCAAGGAAAAAAACTCCCTTTCAGGAAGCAACCTAAGAGGTGAGAAAAACTCTCTTTTAGGAAGAATCCTCAGTCAGACGGTGTCTGACGATGCCGGTTTGGGGTGTGATGAAAAAAGATAATGGAACTATGACTAGAAATGGTAGTTGTTGTAGTAGTCAGGGTGGTGTTGTCCAGCAGAAGGTAGTGGTCACGCCGTTCTTACCTCATCTTTGTTTGCATCTTCAGTTTGCTTTACATGAACTTATCAAACATTTATTAAAATACTCCTTGCTGTT
Organism: Percina caprodes; assembly: GCA_013375575.1. Classification (NCBI taxonomy): domain Eukaryota; kingdom Metazoa; phylum Chordata; class Actinopteri; order Perciformes; family Percidae; genus Percina; species Percina caprodes. The sequence continues at coordinate 72,672 of JABXJD010000343.1, read as the reverse complement.
TTTGCTTCAAGATAGATTTTGTAACATTGTTTTTAATCACATCTACTAATTATCATTGTGGCTAAGTGGTTGCTAGATGATTTCAAACCTGTTTTTTTCTCTCCGTCAACAGGCTCCACCTCGAAGGCCAGTGGGGTGCGCTTCCCTGACGATGACGAGCCTCCTGGCTCTCCTACACGGAAAGACGATGAGTCAAACCTCTCTACTCTCATTGCTATCCCAGAGAAGGATGGCAGCTACTTGGTCAAGGTGTGTCCAACTGTGTGAGTGTACATGGAAAGGCTGTTCTGTGGCCCGTTTTATACATAATGTAAATAAGCAACAGTTCGTTAACAAGGTCATCATATCAACCCACCTTCGCTTCGGGATAACAACAAACTTCAAGCTAGCAAGCTACACCCTGAAAATGGAAAGTTTTGAAAATTGCAACAAGGCAGGCCTGCATGGTTCTTTTGGTGAATGATTGTAAAGATTTGCAAAGAATGTTTATGGCATTTACTATCTATCTGGGATGTTTTGGACCGATTGGTGGGATTGTTGTGGAGGAAGTACAGACATCGATAAACTGGAAACTGTTATGATGTTAGTGTGACCCAGAACTCAGAGATACAACACAGGAGTCAGAATGAAGTTCAGGTTGTTTTAATGTTCGTAGATGATATCCAGCAAGGGCGGAGCAGGTGGCAGGTCGGAGTGGGAATGGAAAGCAGCTCGGCGATAAACAGGAACAAACCGGAACAGTAGAATCTGCACGGAGAACAAGGGTTACTACGAGTAATCCACAAAAATAAACAAGAGACATCAGTCTACTACATTAAACTACAGAGCCAAGTTACCACAACGGTGTATGTAACGATCTGGGGCTGAAGAGGTGGTCAGCCCGGGTATAAATGCTGTAGAGGTGAATGATGAGATGGGAATCAGCTGTGCAGGTGACGGAGCAGAGATGAGTGGCCACGCCTCTTGACTTAGTTCCTCCAGGCACGCCCCCTCATACAAAGACAGACAGACAGAAGGCTCGTTCGAGATGAGCCAGGTCTGTGCAGAATCGATCACCAGCGATCGGCGCCCGTTGCATGCCGGTTAGATTTGTGTCCGACTTGATCCCTACTTGCTCTGATGTCATGCACACGTAGGCAATGATAATCTCACGAGAGCAAGGCGGCCGCAGTTCTGAGACGCAGGCAGTGCAGTTGCTTTTCACCGACTGCAAGACCCAGGCGGACCCAGAGCATGCTGGAAAACACTGGCCTCTCAGCTGATTGGTTCACAATTGACTCAACATGATGACGTCTTGAATAAACTTTTATTGATTTTGAATCGAAAGGATTTTAATTGATATTTGTCTGATTTAAAGGCTTATTCTGTACAGAACACATGTTGTGTGGCTGATAGTTAGCGTTACGTTTAGAAGTCAGAGAGACTAGATGTAGAGCATTTTGAGAGTTACTCTGTCATAATTAAAACAACTAGAGACAAGCTCATATGGGGGTCAAGCAGATATGGGGGTCTGATAACATTTCTTTAAATCGGAATTGCCCCACAGTGTTTTTGCCACTTCCTGTCCAGTCTAAAATCGTCTGGAAACTGTCTGACTTTACCGCAGCTTTTTGTCACCGCCCCCTGCTGCTGCCGCCTGCTCTCATCCACTTTACAGGCGAGGCGCAGTTCATCTAGAACGAGCCTAGAGACACAGAGGAAAGGGAGAAACGACACACAGGATGGGCGGGGGGGGGAGATGCAGCAGACCACAACAGAAAGAGCAGTTTAACCATGTATCCAGCTAATTTAAATAGTTAATGTTACTGGGTTTTGTAAAGGCTAACTTCATGTAATATTGTATGTGGCGTTTTTTTTTTTGCAGCTTGCAAATATTCCACCAAAACAGGTTCCTTCAAATTCTATTCTACCAAGGCACTGTTACTGCGTCTGGAGTTTAGCGCCGCCCAAGACATTTGTGATTGGTTTAAACAAATGCTAACAACCCAGATTGTTTTTTTTCTCCTATGCTGGAATGTATCTGTGGTGTAGCTAGACATTATGCCACAGCCCTTTGGAGGTAGGTCTGGCAATGCGAGATTATGCATCTTTAAGCAGTGCCCATAACTAGATTAGATTAGACTTTATTGATCCCAAATTGGGAAATGTTTGTGCTAAATAGGATAGAGTATAAGAACAAATATTAATATTAATAACTAGAACTGCAAGCAGTTATGATGGGGTCTAAGCCTCCCCAATGCGAGTCACCCCCAATGACATGTGAAGCCTACGCAAGAGGCACCGACCTTGCAGCTTGCCCTTAGGGTTCCAAATGTAAATGGGACAATATGTAATAAATGGGATTGCATATTGTTGCAATTTGAGGTGTTACACAGAAACTTTAAAAAACGTCTTTCTCTCTTGCATAGCTCTCTTTTGCAGTTGTTATGTCGGCATGCCTTTTATTTAAGATACAGGCTATAGTCGGCACACAGACAGCCTGGGGGCCACTCTTTTCAATTTATGTAAAAGTAACACTTTTTGCAATTTTTCGCAGTACATCAAATGTAGGGAAACTGAGCATGAGCACATTGAGTGCCATCACTCTAGGTTGTTTCTGATTTGAGGAATTTGAGGTGTTACAACCATCACGTTACAACTGTCACTGTAAACGGAAATTATGCACATGTTTTACCATTTTCAATCATGGTGGTGACCACTTGTGGACGCATCTGGAGACATTCTACAGACAGGTGAAAACTCACGCATCTAGAGCTGTCCGATTTGTCATCCGATCACTGAGGACACATGTTAAAACTAGAACAGCCTCAAAGATTAAAGTTTGGTTTGATTTATAGATGTTAAACAGAAGCATATCACACCAGAAAGCCTCTCAAATTTGATCACAAAGTGCACCAGACTGATGCATTTAAGATCCACCTAGAAGGTCTGAGGTCTTCCCAGCAGAGTCTCACAAAATCTGTGCAGAATGTCTGGTCATAAAAGCAAAAAAAGTATAGAGCTAGGGTATTCATGGGTCATATTGAGTGAACTAATGAGAGATAAACAATGCAATACATGTGTATGTATTCTGAAATGTTTGATAGATATCAAAATTCAATAGACTAACCAGGAGTAAAATACATTTTATCCCAAACTTGTATTACAAATGCAAATTGTAGATGGGGAACTGAAGATCTTCCTTTTTTGCTTTAATCCATGTATTCATAGAATCAGTTTAAATCTGAAATATTGCCAAATAACAAGTTAGCTTATTAAACTCAACATTTGCTTTATTTCTCCTTTTATTTCTCTCTCCCCCTTCTGTCGTTTTTTTCCTCAGGCTGGTTTCCTCAAGAGCCACCACTGTTATGAGATTGTCTTCACCATCCCAGATGTCCCCACACTGGGCAAAGAGCTCTCCTGTCTTCCTTCCTCCTCTCCAACTCGGAGGTTCCCCAGCCTCCGGGTCAATCGTATTGACTCAATAGTGGAGAGTAAGTGTAGTACTGATACGGTTTACTGCCTCCCTAATAGTGCAGAACATGTGTGCCAATTTGGAAAAAGTCACACACACCCTGGCATCTGATCACACAACTTGTAAAATAACACTTTTTTTGAAACATGTTTTGTTCAAATGAGTAACATAAATAACACTCCTGTTATTATTTTAGCATTTAGTGCACACACACGACTCTTGTGTATGTCCCTGTTTGGTTGGCTTCTTCTTGGTCTACCTTAATGTTTTGCCAGACTGGCTGTGTACACTGTGCTGATCCAGCTGCCTCTCTATTGTGTTTCCCGGACTCTGCAGTCTTTTCTCAATCAATCTAGTTGAGGACACAGGATAAAACTCTCGCTGTCAAACGTGTGCACATTTGTAGAAGTTCTGATTACAAAACACTAAGATTGGACTAATCAATGTCTACCACTATTCTTTTTTTAACCCTTGTATTGTCTTCCCGTCAACCATGAAACATTATTGCTTTTTCTGACATTTCTCTCACTTTTTCAGTGTTGTGGGTGCTTTTTAATGTTTTTTCCAAAGTTATTTGACATTTCTAAAGTTGATATTTTCAGCGCTTATTTTCGAAAGCCCATTTTTTGTGATAAAAAAATAAATAAAAACGGGTCAAATTTGACCCGAGGACAACATGACGGTTAAAGATAATTTTTGTTTTTCCCACCTTCATTTGATAGGACAGCTAGGCAAGAGAGGGAGCACAGGTCGGACTCTAAGCCTGGATCTCTGCCGTTGAGACATAAAAGTATACACTCACCTATAGGATTATTAGGAACACTGTGTTTGACCCCCTTTCGCCTTCAGAACTGCCTTAATTCTACGTGGCATTGATTCAACAAGGTGCTGAAAGCATTCTTTAGAAATGTTGGCCCATATTGATAAGATAACATCTTGCAGTTGATGGAGATTTGTGGGATGCACATCCAGGGCACTAAGCTACCGTTCCACCACATCCCAAAGATGCTCTATTGGATTGAGGTCTGGTGACTGTGGGGGCCATTTTAGTACAGTGAACTCATTGTCATGTTAAAGAAACCAATCTGAAATGATTCAAGCTTTGTGACATGGTGCATTATCCTGCTGGAAGTAGCCATCAGAGGATGGGTACATGGTGGCCATAAAGGGATGGACATGGTCAGAAACAATGCTCAGGTAGGCCGTGGCATTTAAACCATGCCCAATTGGCACTAAGGGGCCTAAAGTGTGCCAAGAAAACATCCCCCACACCATTACACCACCACCAGCAGCCTGCACAGTGGTAACAAGGTATGATGGATCCATATTCTCATTCTGTTTACGCCAAATTCTGATTCTACCATCTGAATGTCTCAACAGAAATCGAGACTCATCAGACCAGGCAACCTTTTTCCAGTCTTCAACTATCCAATTTTGGTGAGCTCTTGCAAATTGTAGCCTCTTTTTCCTATTTGTAGTGGAGATGAGTGGTACCCGGTGGGGTCTTCTGCTGTTGTAGCCCATCCGCCTCAAGGTTGTGCATGTTGTGGCTTCACAAATGCTTTGCTGCATACCTCGGTTGTAATGAGTGGTTATTTCGGTCAAAGTTGCTCTTCTATCAGCTTGAATCAGTCGGCCCATTCTCCTCTAACCTCTAGCATCAACAAGGCATTTTTGCTCACAAGACTGCCGCATATGGATGTTTTTCCCTTTTCACACCATTCTTTGTAAACCCTAGAAAGGGTTGTGCGTGAAAATCCCAGTAACTGAGCAGATTGTGAAATACTCAGACCGGCCCGTCTGGCACCAACAACCATGCCACGCTCAAAATTGCTTAAATCACCTTTCTTTCCCATTCTGACATTCAGTTTGGAGTTCAGGAGATTGTCTTGACCAGGACCACACCCCTAAATGCATTGAAGCAACTGCCATGTGATTGGTTGATTAGATAATTGCATTAATGAGAAATTGAACAGGTGTTCCTAATAATCCTTTAGGTGAGTATATTTGCACCTGCTCTACCCACTGAGCCAACCCAGCCAAGGCTACCAATTTCGAATTGGGGAAGCATTTGAGATGGCTCTCCACCAGCTTGTCAGTAACTGGAGCCAGAAAATGCCAAACTGAGCAAAAAGATGGTGCCTGGGTGGAGCTAAGAATGAATGCCAACTTGTGTGCGATAGTCTTGGGTTGCTGTCAACCAAGCAAAAAAATGCTCCTACACCTCTTTTTTTACCCTTAATCTTGCAACCTCAGTCAGTTTGACCACCAAGTTGGTCCAGAATAAGTGTACTGAAGATGACAATGAAGCCTCCTGACGTTACCTGTTGCTCCACCAGCTGGTTCATGTTGTATTTTAGTGAAATGTTGTGAAGCAAAAGGATGGATTACCATGAAATTTAGTAGAGATATCCGTAGGGCCCAGAGGATGAATCCTAATTTTGGTAACTGTTTTCCCCTAACACCACTAGAAGGTCAAAAATCTCATTTACCCTGTCAAACAAATCTTAAAAAAAAAAAAGATTAATTGGCACACATTTTGTACAGACATTCACGTTTCCCAGACAATTCATCGTGAAGAATAGGAAGACTTCTTACTTTTTATCTAGTTCAAAAAGAAAAAGTTCTCGCACACACTCACCACTGCATTGGTTTAATTGGTTGGTCGGCGTATGATCAGAAGGACCTTTCTCTATGTGTCTTGAGGTCCTTGAAACGTCAACTGACAAAATAAACCAATGCAGAGGTGACAAATGCGTTTGGGAATTTTATTTCTTTTTAAAATGAATCTTAAGGGACTTTTTATTTAGTGCCATCATCAGTTTTCTGACCAAAGACATGACCAAGCCAAAGATAGCAGCATGTTTGATTGAGATGCTACAGTTAGCGGAAGTCTGGGCAGAACAGGGTAGAGAAATGGACAGACATGAGAAACAGGAGTTTGTGTGCATTAAATATGTACGTACCATGCAGTTTAGGACACACTTTTGAAGCAGAGCTGAGAAACAATACCCTGCAACAACAAAAAACATTTTAAAGTGCATCTGAAGCACAAGAATAAAACACAACTCCCCCTGTCAGCTTTTTATCTGTTGATTGGTGTTGCAGAGTGAATAAAGAACATAACTGTCCCTCTCTCATCCAATCTCTTAGCTTGCTGTTCTATTTCTATGCAGACTATAAAAACAATGGATGTATTGGTTTGTGGACTTCTGTTTTGAAGTCTTGAGTTTGGCAATGTGGATGTTGCCATCTTTTATTTTTTAATCAGACGTGATGTTTTTTGACGGTGGAGCTGGGGAAGATGATGCGGCTGTGCTAAACGCTAAAGGGGGAAAGTTGCTGATTTCCAACCATTCTGTAGCAAGTTATCCAGTGGAGATTTATGGTGGGTAAACCTGGATAATGCAGATGTTGATTCCTCCCCTTATAGGAGGAGTAAAGGTAACATGTGAGTACAGGACTCACCAGGAGGGGGTGCTGCAGGAGGAGATCACTCTGGTAACCAGAGGGAGAAAGGGCAGCAGTCTGAAGGTCAGATTCCAGGCCAGAGTCATTGGTATGTACCAGCACACACACGCATGCATGCGTGCATGCACTCACACTCAAAGTGCTCTTCATAAACCTATTCTATTCAGGTTATGAGTGTGTAGTATGTTGACAAATCACAAAAATTTAAACTGCAAAATTTTAAAAGCCACTGCCAGATTAACTTCCCAAACACACAGCAAAATTTATATTTTTGGTTTGTTTTTGTTTCTGTTGTTTCACCTCCACCCATAATTCAGTCAGACACTCATTTATAGCAAACGGTTCTACAGTTAATTTTTACAAAGAAGGCTTTGGGGTCTCATTTCTAAAACCATCTGTGTCGCCAATTCCCAATGTCTCCAAATTTCGCGTACGCATGGGTCAGAGTTTGCGCACAATGTCCCGTAAAGTTTTTTATATATATATATATATAATAACCTTTTGAATGGGAAGTGGTGTACGCACATTTTCAGCCCCGTTTTGAGCGTACGCCACTTCCCATACAAAAGGTTATTTATATATATAAAAAATAAAAATAAAAACTTGACGGGAGATTGTGCAGTCCTCCACGCAAACTCTGACCCATGCGTACGCACAATTTGGAGACATTTGGAATTGGCGACACAGATGGTGAGGTGGTAAACTGGTTGCGGGAATAACGATTACTCTTAATATATTAATTTTTTTAAGTATTGTATGTATCACACACATTTCTTCACTCCATATCATCCACATTATCATGAAGATTAAAAGGGGCTTTTCCGCCTTTAATTTTGACCGGACAGCTAGGTGAGAAAGGGGTGGAAGACATGCAGGAAATCGTCCTTGTCCTTGTTTTCCAAACTTTAATACTGTGTGAGCACACCTACTTTTGGCAAGGTGTTAACAAACACAAATAAATACTGTGGTGACCCCATGCATAACGCTGCATGATGGCACTGGTACTAACCCCCAGTGGAAGAAACAAGAGCGAAAAAGGTTTCAGGGACGATGACTAATTAATGCTAATATGCCACTTTACTAAAGCTGTTATCCAAGTTATCTAATGGTAGGGTATTTAAATGCTATCCTGTGAGACAGCGCTGATTAATTACTAAGAACAAATTTTGATTTAAGATTTGAGTTGGATTTACACGGGGTTTATGGAACAATCATCATTAGAAGTGCAAATAACACTGCTGGATTTATCTTCATGACAACATGGATGATATTAAGTGAAAAATACTTGAAAATATTATTAATTAATTAATTATTGAGTAATAATTGGCAGTCTGACATCAGTTTACCACCTCACCATCTGCGTCGCCAATTCCCATTGTCTCCAAAATGTGCATACGCATGAGTCAGAGTTTGCGTGGAGGACCGCACATTCTCCCGTCAAGTTATTTTATAAATCACAACCTTTGCGTTGGAAGTGTCGTACACACATTTTCAGCCCCATTTTGTGCGAACGCAATGTTTATAAATGAGAACCCTGGGGCCTCATTTATAAAAAATAAGATTATATTCTGAAAGATTTTGTGCACCAAAATTTTTGTAGACAAAAACATTTTGATTTTATACACCATGCGGCGCACACCTGTACACTCTTCTCGTTATAAATACAGATGTGTGTTACCTTATGTGGTTGTGCAAACCTCACGCTCCTCCCAAGGCTGTCCCATATTTGTCCTACAGTGAGGGAAAAAAGTATTTGATCCCCTGCTGATTTTGTAGTTTGCCCACTGATCAGTCTATAATTTTAATGGTAGATTTATTTGAACAATGAGGGACAGAATAAAAAGAAAATCCAGAAAAACGCATGTCAAATGTTATAAATTGATTGGCATTTTAATGGAGGTAAATAAGTATTTGACCCCCTCTCAATCAGAAATATTTCTGGCTCCCAGGTGTCGTTTATACAGGTAACGAGTGGAGATCAGGAGCACACTCTTAAAGGGTGTGTGATGTGTGATGTTTGGTGTGATAAGTTTCCTGAGATTGTTGAGGCATGCTTGGTTTGTGATCCAGAGAATGAGCTTTTGTTCCACCTTGTACACTGGTTTCTTTAGGTCGTGCCCCCATTGACACTGAGAGAGGATTTGTATTTTCACCTTTTCAGATATGAATTAATTCCATCAGAATGTACACTGGACCTTTTGCACATCTAAACCTCTTTACTTAAGCACCGTAACCTTTACTGTGTGAGCAGCAATTTAACTTTGCAATTCACTTTGCTGTCTACTTTTGGTGGATGATTGAAATGATGGCTTTAACTTTGTGGAACAAATTCCATAGCAGAGGATCTGAGAGAGGATTTGTATTTTGACCTTTTCAGATATTAATTTATTCCATCAGAATGTGCACTGGAGCGTTTCCACATTATATGTATTTTAATGGTTTCGGGAATGGGCGCACAAAAATGGCTCGCTGGCTACAATATTAAGAAAATTGAGCCCCTGCAGTATGTTTAACGTAGAGTCACGAAACTTGGTACACATATGTAGCATGGCAGGACAGACATAAAACTCCATTGTAGCCCCACCCTAAACCCAACAGGAAGTCCGCCATTTTGTATTGAATGTTAGAAATTGGTGCGATTTTGACCATTTCCACATGTCGTACTTTAACGAACTCCTCCTAGAGCTTTCATCCAATCAACTTCAGACTTGGTCTGTGTCATCTTAAGATGTTAAAGATGAAAAGTTATTAAAAGAAAAACTTTTTGTCATAGGGCAAGGGCGTGGCGGCCATTTTGTGCAATTCTACCCCAAAAAAGGAAGTGGGTGTAACTTGAGCCGATTGGCTCGAAACTTTCCAGTATTCATCAGAGTCCGCCCCTGACGACATATACACGCCGCTATTGGCTCAAAGTCATAGCGCCCCCTAGTGGCAACAGGAAGTAGGCAAGGTGCTATACTTTAACGAACTCCTCCTAGGGGTTATAGGGCATGGCCGTGGCGGCGCGGCCATTTTGTGCGATTCGCCATCGAAACAGGAAGTGACTGTAACTACAGCGGACGTGTTCGTATCTGCTTGGAATTTCCCACAATCACCAAGAGTCCAGGCCTGAGGACATCTACAGGCCAATATGGACTTTTGGAGACAGCGCCACCAACTGGCAACAGGAAATCAGCCTTATCATCCAATTTACATGAAACTTAGAATATGTGGTCTACATGTGATACTGAGCCGGCACCTATACTTTGGCCACGCCCAGTCACTCAGGCCACGCCCCATTTCATAACATTTGAACCGTTTTACGTAGTCTTGTGTGAGGTGTCATTGAACTCAGCAGAAACTCCCTTCTTCATTTGTGACGATTTGCTTAAGCCACTCCCCCTTTCATAACTGGTGACCCATTTAAGGTACAGTCTTGTGTGAGGTGTCATTGAACTCAGCAGACAGTTTCTTTTTCATTGGTGATGTTTGACCCATCCCCCTTTTTACAGATAATGAACTGTATGACATAGAGTCTTGTGTGAGGTGTCATTGAACATGGAGTTCACTTTTCTTGGTGACGACTTTCAGTGTCTGACCCCGTTTCTCAATGTCAAGGATCCTTCCTTGGTAGGACTAGTCCTTCCAAGTAAGGATCCTTCAGGAGCAGGTCAGAGTCCTCCTTAGCATTCGGAGAACATGTACAATGGAACAGGCTATCAAGTGCACGTCATTGCGGGCTTGCGTCATTGATTTTTTTTGCCGCATTTCAAAACATTGGACAAAATGGTTGTGGAACTGTTAACTGTGCTGTTTAATTATGCCTTTGGGATGGAGAAGATGAATCAGCAGCCTTTTTTTAATGTCAAGGAAGGATTCTCCAAAGCCAGGAGGAGGACGCTACGTCATCAACGTCCGTCGAAGGATCGTTCCAATTTCGAGGATCCTCTGAATTCCTCCAAGGACTGAGTCCTTCATTCAGAAAATTTCCCATAGACAGAGAAGGATGCATTTGTGTATCCTTCGCGGTCCCAAATCACCCACAATCCTATGCGCGGGCCTTTGCCGGCTCGTTAAAAAACAAAAATAGCGGACCTAAGCGGGAGTTCGAGCGGCATCGCTGACGGTGAAATAATAATTTAAATGTAAGTATCTTTAGTGTGTGCCGTACGTTTGTTATCACCGTTAATGTTTTACATCAATGTAAAGCTTAACGCTTTAAAGCTTGTACAAATTGCTATAATAATTAGGTAGATACACCCCGAGCTAACATTAGCTAACTGAACCTATCATTTAACATTAGGCTGTTAGCTAGCTGGTTGCTGTCTTTGTAAAGTTTAATGTCCGGTGGCATGTTCATCTCTTTTTATATGCTGTTACCGTATATGCGTAACGTTAGCAGAGATTTAGAAAGTTGGTGCGTTTGTCACTGGTTGTATCTGTAGACGGGAGGTAACACTGCACCGTGTTAACGTCACTAGCAACGTTCAACGAAGGCTAACGTGTATGAGTACTTTCCCATGTAATAACGTTGTGTTACAGCATTCATAACGTAAAATTCTTTTATTTGTGTTAACTGTCTTTTAACAGGGACTAACGGACACCAAGGATGGCAAAGCCAAAGACCAGCAGGGAGACAGAGGCCAAAGAGAGATGTTGAATACATTATTTGCTATATTGAAGATTGGCATTCTAACAATAAATGCTTTAAATTAACTGGTTTGTCTGTGTCATTAAGTTTTTGGGCGTGTGTATATAATATAAACTGTTTTTCAATGTCTATTTTTCCATCAAATTTTGACCTGGACAGAGGAAACTTCAAACAATAATTATATTCAGATGCTATCTGTTTTTATAACTCGTAAGATATACATGTTTTAAAAAAGAAAAGTAGCAGTTAAAATTAGCTTGTAGTTTACTGCATACATGTAACATTAGCTTATTTTTCAGGTTAAGAAATGCAAAATATGATTAGCAACTACAACAAGGTAAACGCTACCAGATGACCTACCACAGGCAGGTATGACATGCAGTACACTGCAAGTGAGAAAGATTAAATAGTACTGTAGACACACAAGCGTCAATCAACATATGAAAAACCATAACACCATTGATAAACACCTGCTAACAGTTAAGGTAGGTGTTATGTGGTCAAGAGTTGTCAGTTACGTTCATGATGAAGAAAACTACAGTGGAGTTTAACTATTCTTAAATATACTTGTGATACAACTGTAATCTTACCAGGACAGGTTGGATGACTCACCTAAAACTTTCTCCTTGTCTGCAGTCTGGAAGCAACCCCATCATCGGCAGCGGTATATAGTATATAGTAATGTTTGAATAAATGTTATAGTAAAGATACATGTAAACCTTACGAGTTATTACAATAATTCCAGGTCCAGGTCACAATTTAACGGGGAAAAAAAACAGTTTTTATTATATACCCACGCGCAAGAACTTGATGACACAGACAAACCAGTTCATTTAAAGCATTTATTGTTAGAATGCCAATCTTTAACATAGCAACTAGTGTATTCAACATCTCTCTTTGGCCTCTGTCTCTCTGCTGGTCTTTGGCTTTGCCATCCTTGGTGACCGCCTCCGTTAGTCCCTGTTAAAAGACAGTTAACAAAAATAAAAGAATTTTACGTTATGAATGCTGTAACACAACGTTATTACATGGGAAAGTACTCATACACGTTAGCCTTCGTTGAATGTTGCTAGTGACGTTAACACGGTGCAGTGTTACCTCACGTCTACAGATACAACCAGTGATAAACGCACCAACTTTCTAAATCTCTGCTAACGTTATGCATATACGATAACGGCATATAAAAAGAGATGAACATGCCACCGGACATTAAACTTTACAAAGACAGCAACCAGCTAGCTAACAGCCTAATGTTAAATTATAGGTTCGGTTAGCTAACGTTAGCTCGGGGTGTATCTACCTAATTATTATAGCAATTTGTACAAGCTTTAAAACGTTAAGCTTTACATTGATGTAAAACATTAACGGTGATAACAAATGTACGGCACACACTAAAGATACTTACATTTAAATTATTATTTCACCGTCAGCGATGCCGCTCAAACTCCCGCTTAGGTCCGCTATTTTTGTTTTTTAACAAGCCGGCTAAGGCCTGCGCAAAGGATTGTGGGTGATTTGGGACCGCAAAGGATACACAAATGCATCCTTCTCTGTCTATGGGAAATTTTCTGAATGAAGGACTCAGTCCTTGGAGGAATTCGGAGGATCCTCTAAATTGGAACGGTCCTTAGACGGACGTTGATGACGTTGATGACGTGGCATCCTCCAAATTCTGGCTTTGGAGGATCCTTCCTTGACATTGGGAAACACCCAGAGTGATGCGCAAATCACTACTTGCAGTTTTAATTATTTCTGTATTGCTGTTCATTTGGGTTTCAAACCTTTTGTTTTGACACATCCTCCTTTGATAGCAATGATTTCAAGGATTCATGCAACTCGGTTGTTACCACACTAATTTTTTAGAAAAGTATATGTGATCTGTACCTTGGACACTTTTTTTGAAGGCATCAGTTGCTCAACTTCCTGTTTTAGTTGAGTTTCTTTCTCTTAAGGTTCATTTCCTTTTGATGTGATATTTTTCTTCCAAAGCTTTAACCGTGAGTTTAACTGGTCTTTTACCAAGTTCATTCTCCGTTTCACTTTGAGTGACAAGTGCATTCACACCCACGTTTCTCATTTTGATAATTATTTAGACATGCTACCGAAAGCTTTATTTTAGAATTGAAGCAGGATTTACCTGTATCCTGATTGTGAGAATCAATCTCTTCCACAGTTTAATAACAATTCCAAAACAATCCTACCGTTATTCTTTGGTGTTGCTTTAGCCCACTTTCATTTATCAGTGTCCAATTTCTCCCGTCTGCATTCACTGAGTGGAATCAGCTGGAGCGCCGTGCTTCTGCCTTCCCAACATCCGCGTAATCCGTTCATTGAAGCGTAGTTTATCAAGTTTTACAATGGCGATCTTACCACAAAAAAAAAAGCATTACTGATCCAAATTGAGCTCATACGTATGCAAAAACAGTAAACACAATGCTAACGGCTGGGCAGGACAAAATCCATCTCGAAAATACACACATGCACAGTTGAAAAACGGTGTGGCTTTCCAGATCGCAATTCCCCTCACGCTATTCACCTGTTACTTCCTCATATAGCGTTCTGTAACCACTGTGATTTCCTGCCTATGCCCCCTAGTGTGCAGGTGAAAGAGCGTCACCCCTATACAACTTACCACTAACAAAAACACACATCAAAATTGGCTACAACAGAAACATGCTATTTCTAAATTCTTCTAACTTAAACTCATTGACCTCTGCTCATGTTTCTTTAAAACATAATGTATTTTTAATGACTACACACAAACTACACAACCATTACATATGAGGTGTTCGGAGCTACTGTGTCCGCCTGCTGTTTATGTGTCTGTGCATCTGTACAGTATGTGTGCGTGTCTGAGTGTAGGTGTCATTGGCTGTGTAACAAAAATATGAACACAAGGGTTAAGTGGCGCAGGTGTTTTGGATGCTCTGCATCCAGAGTGTTTTATCCATGTGATATTTCGTGTTACCATCGGATGTCACTAAAACTCAGTCTACAAAGCCCTGGGAGCGTTACGCACCACAACACGCATGATCAAAAGGAAGGATTTCCATGCGTAATTATGTGCCCAGTTTTCCGCATGGAAATTCTTTATAAATCCCATCTTCTGAAAGGAATGTTGCAACCGCAAATTTCACTCTGCTTCACGCAACTTTTTCTTGCGTAACAGGTTTTCTAAATGAGGCCCCAGGTCTTTCAAGGTCTGCCTGATTCATCTGCACACACTTTCCACACAAAGGGGCTGGTTTAAAATTCACAAAGGCATTCATGTATTTAAAGGTTTTCTAGCCGTGGGCAGCTCCCAAATGCCCTTTATTGTGTTACAAATGCATTAACAGCACACTCAAAAGTCTACACATTTTAATTCACTCGGAAAACCAACCTAACAAAACTGACAAACCAAAAAGATTTTAATGCAATAAAGCCTCAGATTATTCAACTAGTCGTCAATTAATCGTTAACTATTTTGATAATCGATTAAGTGATTTTAGTCATTTTTAACAAAGTAAAAATTCAGCTCCTTAAATTTTAAAGTTTCTTTACTCCTTTTTGACAGTAAATGGAATATATTTGAGTTGTGAATATCAATGTCCTGATATAGAAGGTTACGGACAAAGACTGTATTACCTCAGCTCTGACTAAGCCTGAAAAGTATAATACCAGGAGCGAATGCAAACTGTCCTCTATTTTCCTCTGTACAGACCCACAACACGGGACTCCCATGCTGCTGGAGGGGGTGAGGTGCCTGAGTGCTCGGAAAGACGCCCACACAAAGCACAGCAGCGACTGTGAGAAGATATGATGAAAAGATACTCAGATGTCATTTATATGTATCGAGAACAATGTTATTCGGTGACTGGCCCAGCGTAATAGTATAGAAACACTAAAATATGGTCCCCAAACTGGAAACCGCTTAAGTTGACTGGTAAACAATGTGTGGTACTATTTTTTGCTATAGTGAAATTTTAAAATATTTGTTGGAAAAATAAAGGTCAAACAAATACTGAAATGGTTTAAAAATGCAGTATCATAGAATATATGGTTATTGTCTAGCCAAGGCCGTAAAATCCCCTTTGGTCTCACCAGATACAATGTAAACATCACATGACATCAGAGGATGGAAGCAGAGTGGAGTGAGAAAAATTCGTCCCGTGACGCAGGCATGCTTCAAACTCATGGTGTGAGTGGGATGGAGCAGGAGACAAGGCAACACTTCAACTTAAAATGTTGTCCCTCCGCAATAATGCCCCTTGTCATGAGCTATTGCTTAAATGTGTAAAATATGTGTTTGATAACTAGACCTCCCCCCCCCCAAGCTTAAAATACGACCAGCCTGCAGCTCTGGATGGTCATTCAACAAATGTTATCCAATTTAGAAAGCCCTGAGCCTCTGTTGTTGGAGGTACAGTAAACCAGCACTAAACACTAGCCAGCTTACACATTAGACACATTAGATTATATATTATAAACCAAGTCATTGCCAAATAAAATTCATGATAAACACCACACATTTAGTTGTAGATTGTAAAGTAACTGTTCTGTGACGGTAAGGTGAAGTGAGGACCCAAACGCAGAGGTACAGAGGCTGGCAGGAGCAGGTACACAAGGATTTATTAATAGTCTGTTTACAACAAAAATCAATCCACAAGAGAACACAAAGTCCAAACATCCAAGGGAAAAAAAATCCAAAATATCCAAAATAAAACCGACACCATAACATGTTCCTTAACACACCTACCATAGAAGGGAGCTAAGAACCATTAACACTCATTAAACACAGTACATTAAATTGTTTGTGATTCAGATACATAAAAAACATTAGACTTGTAATGGCTCAACAATCAAGTGTTATTCAATCTTTATTTAAAAAAAAAAATCCCAATATACTAGAATGGCGCTTGGAAAATACAGACCAATGGTGCATTCACATGCTACTTAGATGGTCCCATTTCCCCAGTTGGGAAGTCATACCTACCAACTTCAGTGTGTTCATGAGCTTTAAGTCACAATATGGAAACAACATGGATACTACAAGCGTGTTGTAATGTATTGCTCAGAGCGTTAATAGCCGGTTTGTCTTAAGCATATGTTCTATTGACTGTTTTTTGTTATGTGTATATAAGAAATGATTTATTGCCAAGCAAGTGGCACTTACAAGGAATTTGCCTTGGTGGTTGGTGCACTGCATACATAAACATATTAAACATTCATATGAAATAAACAAATATAGAAACAAATATGTACAATATAACTGTTTAACATAAAAAAGAGGCAGCACATACTGTCATAAGTCAATACAATAATACGTATTGTATGTACACTTATTGTTTTTATACACTGTTAATGGTCTAACAGAGAAAACGTTTTTCCCTTTATTAGCATGATTTATATTATATGCTATTTATTGAATTGTAACTTTAGAATAGGAAGGCTGCAACCACAATTATTTATTTCAGGAGTAAACCAAGTTTTTGGTTTACAAAAACAAAAGCTGCTGTTCCATGTACAATATTTCTGAAACCCTATTGAAATCCTTCTGATTACTAAATAAATTTATCCGACAAGATATGTGTTTGAAAACCCCAACACATTTCAACAGAATAGAACTTTTTTGACTTGTGCAAAGTTGTTCCAGCGGCTGTGGAGCCTGCTGAAAATATAACAGAAGAATAGGAATCCCCCCCCCCCCTATTTTATGGAGAAAAATTAAATTGATCTAATACATGGAGTATAGAATGAGTAGAAGTGGTTCTGCCTGTTAAAAATTAAGGCTAATATTTACATTTTTGTAAGGTACCAACTAAAAGTTGTATCTGCCACGCAAATAAGTATTTACATGTTTATTAGGCACTAAATTTTTTTTACGATTAAACAGACTATCAAATGTTTATACCACCCCTCTCAACCCGGGTGAAAATTCCTTTTAATTGGGTAAGTCTCTTCTGATTGAGGTGGTTATAGTGCCTTCCATTTGGACTTGGAAGTAGGAATTTCCGAGGTCATAGTTGGAAGTTGGGCAGTTGGACAGCCTTGCTGCCCCCAAGCTCAAAATCCAACATGCAGTAAAAATATACTATTATATAGAATAATGTTGACATTAATCTAACATATTATTTGCAAAGATGAGTCAACCTATTTGTAAAAAAAAAACTTTAAAAATCCTTATTGAGGGCACACTTACTAAGGTAACCACTATGGTAGCCATCCACAGATGCAGTTAAGCTTAAGGATACACTGTGCAACATTAAAACATGATGTATAAGTTATATTATGTATATCCATCCATCCATTTTCAATAATATGGCCCACTTTAATATGCAATTAAATCTTTCTATAATATTTGTAGGGGGTCCCTGCTCTCTCTCTTTCAGCTATTGTAAGGATGGTTCTGCTGCTTTGCTATCAAAGCTGTTTGTTTAAACTTGTTGATTGTTTATTTGTGGTGCTATGTTTTCTGACTGTGTCCTGCCACTATACATCGTCCTCAGATCAGAGGACTATACAATTTGTTTTACTTAATGTCAATAAAGTATGGACTCATGTGTATGCTATACAAGGTCATGCACTTTTCTGTTTAATCACATTTACATACTGTGTCTTATGTCTTATGATCCTTCCTGTGAACTCAATGTTTTGCTACATCATACAGATAAAAAACAGTAAATTTACTGCTTAAATGCTGCTTCCTTTAAAAGACTGGCTAGTCAGTAGGGGTGTGAATCTTCACTGGTCTCACAATTTGATTATGGAAGAAATTTTCTCTGATGTGATCTGATTTACTGCCATTAGAACTTTTTCCCAAGGAAAAGCCTTAGTTGTGATTTTGCAGATTGATTTAAAAAGAGTTCCATCATTTGGAACTACATGCATGGATTTTCTTAGTCTGACAGCAGATTGGTGCAAAGCTACTTTTCTACAACTACTGCCCAGTCAGGGTACAGTGAATATGAAAACTGGACCAGTGCAGCTAGGTCAGAATATCAAAGGTTTACACCAACCTCCTAAACCCAGTTGAAAATTCCAAGATCAAGTCAGTCCCTTCTGATTGACGGGGATACATGACGCAGTTTTATTCTGATTGGGCTAATTTTCGGATTATTCATGGACTATTGAGTTTCATGTAAACTGTAAAGACTGTCCCTGAAAAATGTACCTGATTTCCTCACTCACATAGTTTTCAGACAAGCAGTGTTACTATTATAAGCAATTATCAAATACATTTTTCAGATCGTTCTGTTCCTCGTCTGGAGGACGTCCTCGTCTGGAGGACGTCAGAACCAGACTAGAGACTTTTTTACTCATAGGGTCCAATGACTTACCCACCTGCCCGGCCACATCCAGAACCACAATCACCGTTGCTGTCGGAGCAGCGTTCCTGACCCAGCCACCAGCTTCCCCCGGCCACGCCATGGACCCCCTCGGAGAGGAGCCCAGGAAGTTCAGCTCCCTGTTTAAACACTTCCATGGCTGGCTCAAACGCAAAGAGGAGACAGAAGGATGGTCCTTTAAGGGTTCCCACCTGGCCATCTTTACCGGGAACCGTGGCAGCCGAAGACGCGGGGTAGGACATAGGGGCTCCCATCGTCATTCCCGGCCCTCCACGCCGGAGCCCGAGCTTGTGCCCAGCTGTCCGGAGCAGGAGCATACTAACCCTCCCCGGGAGTTGCCACTGACCAGTCTTCCCAGGGAGTCGCCGCGGACCAGCTCCCTGGCTCCTGAATGCAGACTTTGAGCTGGCATGCGGTCCCCCAGTTCCCAAACCGGCACGTGGCCCCTCGGACTCTGGGCTGGTGTGCGCTTCCCCTGTTCTCGGGCCGACACGCGGCTCCTCGGACTCCGAGCCGGTGTGTGGTCCTTCAGACTCCGGGCCGGTGTGCGGTTCCCCTGTTCTTGGGCCGGCACGTGGCTCCTCGGACTCTGACCCAGTGTGCGATCCCTCTGCCCCCAAACCGGCACGCGGCCCCTCGGACTCTGGGCCAGTGTGCGGTTCCCCCGTTCCCGGGCCGTCACGCGGCTCCTCAGATTCGGAGCCTGTGTGCGGTTTCTCTGCCCCTGAACCGGCACGCGGTCCCTCGGACTCTAATGTCCCTACCCTCGACCAGACGGTTAGCGTCCCAGACCCCGAACCAGACCGGACGGCCAGCTCCCCCGACCCAGACCGGACGGCTAGCTCCCCCGACCTTGACCCAGACCAGACGGCCAGCTCCCCCGACCCAGACCAGACGGCTAGCTTCCTCGACCGGACGGCTAGCATCCCTGACCCTGACCCCCAGCTAGCGTTCAGCGCCCCTGCCCCCCAGCTGGCATCTTGGCCATTGCATTCCCTGGGCGCTGTTCCCCGGGGTCCCTCCGGCACTGGTCGCCTGAGTGCCCTGGGGTTCCTCTGGTCCCGGCTCTGGGGTTTCTCCTGGGACCAGTCTCCCTAGACCCCATCCCTGTTCCTGTCTCTGTGCCTGTCTGTGTTCCCATCTCCATGCCTGTCCCTGTGCCCGGTTCTGTCCCTGTGCTTGTCTCTGTCCGTGTCCGTCCCTGTCCCAATATTTGTCTCTGTTCCTGTCGTGATCCCTGTCCCGTCACTATTTCCGAAACAACAATGGATAAAAGGCTTCATTACCTTATACCTCACGTTATAACTCCGTAGCAGGCGCTTTTGTAAAAATAGGCTAACAAATGTGTCATAACCAAGCAATTTCCTGTTGCACAGTTGACAAATCACCGTATTGTCAGGAGAAGCCTGAAGATTTCTCTTGGCACAGCTACCAGAAGACTTACAACTTTCAGATAGGTTGCTCACATCCCATCTATGTCATCAAGGTCAGTTGGACGCTGCGCACTAACGCTCAGCACTCACCGGAAAAGTACATCTAATAACCTTCACTGGTCTCCGTCCAGAGCAATGGGATCTGTTGGTCCTTTTCTTTAACTGTCCATGGAGTTAACGGACTGCTCTTTTGTTGGTGGTGCTGACTTCAATACTGTATGGGCTCCAAATATTGACCGGTGAAACGCAAATGTCACGAGTGTCCTGCTTTGAAATCATGGGCCAACAGCTTGGGGCTTATAGATATTTGGTGTACAGTTAATCCCACTTGTCAGGACTACTCCTTTTTCTCAGGTAAACATGAATCTTTTTCCAGAATAGATTTTCTTTCTTCATCCCCTCAATTAATCCATTCAGTCAATAAAGTTATGTTACTTCCAATTGCACAAGGGAGGTTTTTGCTCCATCACCTAGACCGTCTGTTAGATGGGCGTTAATACCTCTCTACTGAAAATCCTACATCACTCAGTTTATAGCAGAATTCCAGATATTTGCAGACATTAATGTTGGCTCTGTGGAGACTGTCCACCCTGGGTGAAAATCACATTTACTGCCGCTAGGGTGCGTCTTTATTTCTGGGCTAATGGCGGCAGTCAGTTAGCTTTTAGAGCATACTTAACGTTCAGGTACAGACGCTCTCGATCTCCCACCTGCAGCTTCAGTCTGCACAGACGCTGGGAGCACCATGTTGTTGCCACACATTCTGACTCCCATCTCGTAAAATATGGATGCTTGGTCAGGTGCCTTTGTCGTTGTTATTGACGCTAAAAGTCTCCTTTAGTGTCTTATCCAAACACGCTTGGTCGGGAATATTGGCTTAAATTTTGACGCTGTTAAGGGAAAAAGGTCATGGGTAGGCTTACGTTTCTATGACACGCAGAAACGGGTTGGTTGGGTTCAGGAAAAGGTTGTGGGTGGGTTTAAGTTTCCGTGACACGCGGGGATAACGGGACCAGTGTTGCCAAGTCCTCTTATTATAAGCAACTTTGGGCTTGTTTTTCTTTAAAGTGGCATACAAATATTGGTAGTCGCGGTTTTTTGGGCTTGTTTCTAAAGTGTAGTTGCTTATGTTGGCTTGTTCCCAGCTCCACAATAAGTTGTCAAGCAGTAGTTATTTAAACGTAGGAGTTTGTCTTGCCTGTTCCCTCGGTCCCTCCCCTTTCCCCATACACACAGGAGACAGCAGAGCTTTTTTCCCGCCCACTTCTAATTGGCTCTGACCCAGATGGCAACAAGTACTAGCCAATCAGAGGCAGAGCAGAGCAATCTGTTTTTGTCTTGTTAGGACAACATGCAAGAAGCGACTGATGGTGACTGGACTGTAAGAGAGTTTTTGGAGGAATAAATGCCCGGGATAAAGTGGGCAAAATATGGGAAGAAATATAACAAAGACTGGGAGAAAGAGAAATGAGTAAAAGAATTCAACCAGTTGTGGGGAACAACTCAAAAGCACTGTGAAAAAAGTGTCTATATTTGATATCCTATCAGTTTTCTAATGTTAAATAATGTTAAAAGGTGGTTTGACTTCCACTTGTGATCATTGTCCTGAAGCTCAGGGGGAGAAAAATAAATAAACTGTACCGTGTGTACAGTTTACCAATATGTCTACATGAATGTACCCACAGTGCACACAGTTTATTTATTTTTCTCTTCCCGGATCTTAGGGGGCTCCGTAGAAAAAGTCGCTTGTTTTGGGCTTGTTTTCACAGGCCTGGTTGCTTATTTGTCTCTCGAGATCTGCCAACACTGAACGAGACAGTTGGGTTTAGGAAAAGGTCGTGGGTGCCACGCGGGAGACAAACCCCGGTCTCCTGGGTGAAAGTCTTGTTTTGACCCAGCCACCACCAAGCGTAGTTGCTGCTCTCCCCAGTAGGCCTACATTATTTTATCTAATGATGTAAAGGGAAAATTCAGGGAGAATACCACACTTTCTTTGCCACTCTTCTAGATCCATGTGCTTTATCAGCATAATTCCCTGGAACAACAAGAAAAAAAAATGTATCACAACAAAACAGTGATGCTACAGCAGTCAGTGAAGCTACAGCTACAGCAGTCAGTGATGGTACATGAGTCAGTGATGCTACAGCAGTCAGTGATGCTACAGCAGTCAGTGATGCTACAGGAGTCAGTGATGCTACATGAGTCAGTGATGCTACAGCAGTCAGTGATGCTACAGCAGTCAGTGAAGCTACAGCTACAGCAGTCAGTGAAGCTGACGAACTGTTGGGTAAAGTAAGACTTTCATTGTATGGTATAAATTAAATTCAATTCAATTTTATTTATAGTATCAATTCATAACAAGAGTTATCTCAAGACACTTTACAGATAGAGTAGGTCTAGACCAGATAGAGTAGGTCTAGACTACACTCCAGAATTTACAAGGATCCAACAGTTCTAGTAGTTCCCTCCAGAGCAAGCAACAGTGCGACAGTGGTGAGGAAAAACTTCCTTTTAGGAAGAAACCTCGGACAGACCCAGGCTCTTGGTGGGCGGTGTCTGACGACCGGTTGGGGTTAGAATGAAGAGTGGCAATAACAGCCACAGAAAAGATAACAGTTTGTAGTAGTTCTTTGTAGTAGTTCATGGCTTAGCAGGGAATTGTGCGGCATTACAAGGCACAGCAGGACGTAGCAGGATGAACACGGCATCACAGGACGTGTAGCGGGACCATGGCTACAGCTGCTACCATGATGTTGGAGCCTCCTGATCCGAGGAACATGCTGGGGGAAAAGAACATAAGGACTCCGGGAATGACTCCCAGAGCTAGGTTAGTAACAAGCATTTCTGGGACATGGATGCACACAAATGGAAAGATAGAAAGATAAAAAGATAGAGGAGAGAGGAGCTCAGTGTGTCAAAGGAAGTCCCCCAGCAATCTAAAACTATTACAGCATAACTGGGAGAGCATAACTAACTAGGAGAGCATGACTAACTAGGAGAGACAGGGTAAAGAGAGCTGCCGGATCGGGCTAGAACTCTCCCCAACCGGATCGGGCTGTATGCCCTGCCTCCCTCTAGTTTTATTATATTATTGATTATATGATAGATAGATCTGACAACTATGACGAGAAGCAGGTGGGCCGGGTTAGGCGGACAATATTCAATTCTATGCTCTAACTATAAGCTTGATCGAAGAGGAAAGTCTTAAGTCTACTCTTAAATGTGGAGACTGTGTCTGCCTCCTGAACCCAAACTGGAACCTGGTTCCACAGGAGAGGAGCCTGATAACTGAACGCTCTGGCTCCCGTTCTACTTTTAGAGACTCTAGGAACCACCAGTAACCCTGCATTCTGGGAGCGCAGTGCTCTTGCAGGGTTGTAAGGTACTATGAGCTCTTTAAGATAAGATGGTGCCTGACCATGAAGAGCTTTGTAGGTGAGAAGAAGGATTTTAAATTCTATTCTAGATTTCTCACAGTGGTGCTGGAGGCCAGGGTGATGCCATCCAGAGTAACTATCTCTTTGGATAATGCGTCACGGAGGTGCTTGGGTCCCAGAGCAATAACTTCAGTTTTATCTGAGTTCAACATTAGAAAATTACAGCTCATCCAGGTTTTAATATCCTGAAGGCACATTTGAAGTTTAGCTAACTGATTAGTTTCATCCGGCTTGATCGATAGATATAATTGAGTATCATCTGCATAACAATGAAAGTTTATGGAATGCTTCCTGATAATATTGCCTAAAGGAAGCATATATAAAGTGAACAGGATTGGACCGAGCACAGATCCTTGTGGGACTCCATGACTAACTCTGGCGTGCACAGAGGATTCATCGTTAACATGAACAAACTGAGATCGATCTGATAAATAAGACTTAAACCAGCTTAGAGCTGTCCCTTTAATGCCAATTAAATGTTCCAGTCTCTGTAATAAGACATGGTGGTCAATGGTATCAAATGCAGCACTAAGATCTAATAACACCAGTACAGAGATAAGTCCTTTGTCTGATGCAATTAGGAGGTCATTAGTAATTTTCACAAGTGCTGTCTCTGTACTATGATTAACTCTAAATCCTGACTGAAAATCCTCATATAAGCTGTTGCTATGCAGAAAGTCACACAGCTGTTTGGCGACTGCTTTCTCAAGAATCTTAGAGAGAAATGGAAGGTTGGATATAGGTCTATAGTTGGCTAAAACATCTGGATCAAGGTTGGGCTTTTTCAGAAGAGGTTTAATTACAGCTACTTTAAAGTGCTGTGGTACATAGCCTGTTAATAAAGACAGATTGGTTATATCTAGTAGAGAAGTGTTGACTAATGGTAAAACTTCTTTAAGTAGCCTAGTCGGGATGGGGTCTAAGAGGCAGGTTGATGGTTTAGATGAAGAAATAATTGAATTAAATTGATAAAGATCAAGTGAAGCAAAGCAATCTAAACATATATCTGGTTTTACAGCTGTTTCTGAGGTTCCTGAGTTTAGAGATAAGTCAGTGCCAGTTAAAGGCAGGTCTTGGTGAATTTTGCTTCTAATAGTTATAATTTTATCATTGAAGAACCTCATAAAGTCATTACTACTAAGAGCTATGGGAATACTTGGCTCAGTAGAGCTGTGACCTTCCGTTAGCCTGGCTACAGTGCTGAAAAGAAACCTGGGGTTGTTCCTATTTTCCTCTATTAATGACGAGTAGTACGCTGCTCTGGCATTACGGAGGCCCTTCCTATATGTTTTAAGACTATCTTGCCAGATTAAACGAGAACTTTCTAATTTGGTGGAACGCCAAATCTTCTCAAGTTTCCGTGATATTTGCTTTAATTTGCGAGTTTCAGTGTTATACCATGGAGCTAACCGTCTTTGTTTTATTATCTTCTTTTTTAGAGGGGCAACAGAGTCGAGTGTCATTCGCAACGAGCCTGCTGCACTATCAACAAAATTATCAATTTGGGAGGAACTGAAATTAGCATAGGAGTTCTTGGTAATGAATTAAATGCTAATGGAATCACATCCTTAAATTTAGCTACAGCACTATCAGATAGACATCTTGTATAGAAGGTTTTGCCTACTGGCGTGTAGTTCAGCAATATAAACTCAAAAGTTATCAAACAGTGGTCAGACAGATAGGGATTCTGTGGGAACACCATTAAATGTTCAATTTCAACATCATAGACCAGAACAAGATCGAGGGTGTGGTTAAAACGGTGAGTCGGTTTATGAACACTTTGACAGAAACCAATAGAATCTAAAAGAGAGATAAACGCAGTACTAAGGCTATCATTCTCATCGTCCACATGAATATTAAAATCCCCTACAATAACAACTTTGTCCGTTTTTATCACTAAATTTGACAAAACCTCTGCAAATTCAGATAAGAATTCAGAGTATGGACCAGGTGCTCGGTACACTATAACAAATAGAACTGGCTGCAGTGATTTCCAACTTGTGTGTGAAAGACTAAGGACAAGACTTTCAAATGAGTTATAATTCAGTTTAGGTTTAGAGCTGATTAGTAGACTAGAATCGAAGATAGCTGCAACTCCACCTCCTCGGCCTGTGCCTCGAGGAATGTGAGTATTAATATGACTGGGGGGGGTGGCTTCATTTAGACTAACATATTCTCCATCACCCAGCCAGGTTTCAGTAAGACAAAATAGATCAATATTAGAATCTGATATTAATTCATTTACTAGTACACCTTTAGAAGAGAGAGATCTGATGTTTAAGAGTCCACATTTAATTCTCCTATTGTTTTGCACTATTGCACTTGTGGTTTTAATTGTTATGAGGTTTTCATGCACAGCTCCTCCTCTATTTACCTTTGATTTAAATAATTTTAATGGTCGGTGGGCAGACACCGTCACTATGGGATTTTTACTAGATAACTCCTGGAATAAAGGAGCAGAGAAGTGTGTTAGACTACGACTCTGCCTCCTGGTCCCAGCTCTGGATTGTCAGGGATTAGGTCCACTAATAAACTTGTCCAGATTTCTGGAAATAAGAGCTGCTCCATCCCAAGTGGGATGAATGCCGTCTCTCCGAATCAGACCAGGTCTTCCCCAGAAAGACTGCCAGTGATCCACAAAGCCCACATCATTAGCTGGACACCACCTCGACAGCCAGCGGCGAAATGACGACATGCGGCTGTACGTGTCATCGTTGGTCAGATTTGGCAGAGGTCCAGAGAAAACTACGGTGTCCGACATTGACTTTGCGTATGTACACACTGATTCAACATTGATCTTGGTGACCTCCGTTTGGCGTAACCGGGAGTCATTAACGCCAACGTGAATAACAATCTTGCTGTATTTACGTTTATCCTTCGCCAGCAGTTTCAAATAAGACTCAACGTCGCCCGCTCTGGCCCCCGGGATGCACTTAACTATGGCTGCCGGCTTCGCTAACTTCACATTTCTCAAAATAGAGCTGCCGATAATCAGAGTTGGTTTCTCAGCGGGTGTGTTGCTGAGTGGGGAAAATCTGTTAGAAACGCTAACAGGCTGGTGGCGGGCCGTGGCCTTTGAAAGCTTAAGGCTAACTCTTCCTCGTCACCCAGTTACTATGTCCTGGCTGCTCAGGAGTTGCCGGGGGACGGCTACCAGAGGCTAACTCAGGCTCAGGCCGGCCCGCGCCGACTACCGGGGGGGGGTTAGCTACAGTAACTAACAACTGGTCTATCATGGTGCGGAAACGGACTTCTAACTCACTAAGCCTCGCCTCCATGTCTATAAATAAAGTACACTTGTTACACATACCATTGCCGTTAAAGGATGCAGAGGAGTAACTAAACATCTCACACATCGGACAAGACAAAGCAGGAGAGGGAGACGACATGGCTAACTGCTAAGCTAAAGTCGCTAGCAGCTAAGCTAAAGTATGGTAGCGTTATCGATAGCTACCAAGCGTTCAAAACAACTGTTATTTAACGAAAGTAACTGAAAGACGTAAAACAAATGCTTATGCCTATGCCCCGTTGATGCGAGCTCTAAGCGAAACAAATGTAGTTTAATGCACAACCTTTTCTCAAGTTCTAGTCACTTAACCAGATATGGCTAACAGCTAAGCTAAAGTCGCTTGGCATTAGCTACCAAGCTTTCGAAAACTGTTTATTTAATGAAAGTCACTGAACATGTAAAGAACTATGAGTGCTTAGGCACAGAACTACTATAAGAATAAGTGTTTAGCGGGCAGTTTGCCGCTGTAATAGCAAAACTAACAAATTGAACTAGTAGTTTAGAGAGCAGCAACACACTACCAACACACAAGCACAGGAAATGGAAATGAGTCAGGTACACTTACCGTCTAGCTGTCCCTCCTAAAAATAAACCATTTTGTTTCTGTGCATAAGACATTAAACCTCTTGAATCTGACTCTTACCTTCAGCGGGAGGTACATTCTCATCCACTGACGACACAAATGACACTGATCCTGTTGAACACATTTTAACAAAAGATACTTTGGTCACAGGAAAAAATAAATTTTATCAGCAGTGATTATGAAGTGAGTTAACATACCAAAGCCTCCAATGTCATGGTCTTGCTCTGTAGTTGTTGAGTGAAAAGCCACAGGCTCCACAATCCCAAACTCTGATGCTGGGACTTCTGTGTTGCTGTTGTCAGATTGGCTCCCACTGTCTTCATCTTTACTTAACGCAATCTCATCTGGAAAATGGCATTAGTAAAACTCAAATAAATAGCTGGACTTAAAAATCTGTGGTTGAAATAGCCACATCAAATAAAAAGTCCTTGGAAAAAGCTAGTAGGTGTGTGTGTGTGTAGTGATTTGTACTTGCAAAACAATTTTTTTTGAGTAGTTTTGAGCTATTATACCTGTTTGTTTAATGTGGTGCATGAGCACATAAATGTAACACGTAATTTGACTGCACCTCCACAAATATCATTTTGAATTACTGTCCAGCCATACTGTAGACTTAAGCTTATATTTCTGAATAGTAGTCCTTGACTCATATTTGGACATGAACGGTGATTTTTTTTCCCTGGAAAAGGATGCTGACTACGCCAAGTCTAGATGTTTATAAATTAACATTCAAAGGAAGTGGGGCGTTTGTTATTATGCCTGCGTTTGTTATTACGCAGGCATAATAACAAACGCCCCACTTCACGGAGCTTCTGTCGAATGTATTCATATTTTGTAGGGTCTTGTCCATGTTTGTTGTAGAGTTACTGGGCAAGCTAAATAATACACAGGTCATTTCTCACAACTGAGGCCACCTCATCTTGTTTCATGACACTAAGGAGCTTCCACACTCCACTTGAGATCTGCTGAGAAAATGTAGACTCCAGAGCCACAGCCAAGCCCAGTACTTTGGTTCTCCCAAGTTTGTCATCCAAATCTTCATTTTCAGGCTTAAAGGGGCATCTGTGGACATGTCTCCAAAGCTCCTTACGTATGTACATCCCTTGACAATACACTGGTGAAAAAACTTTGCTTTCTCTCAGTAGAACTTGTTACCTTGATTAAGGTTTAAAACAAAACTATATCGTGCACAATAACCTCCAACTACACCTCTGCGCTATCCGTGTGCAAGGACTTGTCATAAATTATACCAGGCAGCACACAGTTTGTGAAACAATCGGTCTAAAACAACTGGTTACCCTGGGCTGGAAACGCGGGATCTTGAGGCTCTCAAACAGCTACAACAAGTTTCTTGGATAATTGAGAATAAGCAATATTAATATTGACTGAGAGAAAGCAAAGACTTTTCACCAGTGACTTGATTGATTTGATGGTGTAGTGGACAGTGCAGAAGACTCATATGCTATTATTTTTGCTAAAGAGGGTTCGAACCCAGCGCGACACGGATCATCGTAATTTCTTTTAAAACACATTATTTTCCCGCTGTACAATGTTTTTGTAGTGTTGTGCTCAGATATTCAGTTCAGTTCAGTACAGTTTATACTGAGGTGCGACATGCAAAGGCCAGTAAAATGTTTATGAATTTGTAGTGAATCTATCGAAGTGGGTAGCCGTTGATAGGTTTACACGGCATCTGGACAGGCTCGGAAACCAGTAGGTGCAAAAACCAGAAGGCACATAACACCGCTACGCGCCGCAGCCACAGCTCAACTTGACCGAGCTAGCTAGCTTTCATTTTAAAAATGACCAAATCTGACCTGCTGACAATGTTGCTCCTGTCCTCATGTCTACCTGCTGTCCTCATGTCTACCTGCTGTCCTCATGTCTACCTGCTGTCCTCCTCCTCTTTAGTCGAGGCTTAATGAGCAGGACATGTTGATAGCCACTCAAGCTAGCTCAGCTAACATTGCTTACGTATGCTTGTAAATATATAGCATTTTACCGTTTTGAAAAAATGAAACTCTTCTACATGCAAAAATGCAACTATATTAACAAATATAAATCTTACCTTACCGTATTTAATCCCAAAGTAAGTACTTTCCAGATGTTTCCATTTAAGTTTTATAAAACCGACATCTCTGCAGGCTCGGGCATGTCTGAACGGAGTTCCCAAGGGACTTCCTGGTACCGCCCACGTGCGAAAACCAGCCAATCACAAGCCAGCCCGCCCAAATGCACCGCGTGTGTATGAAATGTGTATGAAACTGCAATATAGAACCCAGCAGTGGCTTCCGATACACTGGGATACACTCAAAATCAGGTCAAACGGTAAATTAGGACTTTGAAAGAAAAAGAGAATTTGTGTTGTTTAGACACTAACGAATGCAATTCCGCTCTTTGATTTACAAGGACTTTGGCCTTTCCCCTTAGGTCCGCGGAGCCCAGGTGAAATGTCAGGTGTTTTGTCCACGTAAACCACATATACCAACACACACACACACTCTCACACACACACACACACACACACACACACACACACACACACACACACACACACACACACACACAAACTGTACTACCACATTGATCTGCATCAATCGCCTCCCAGACCTTTACATTCAGCAGCCCCACTCCCAACACACACACACACACACACACACACACTAGGGTTGCACGATATTGACAAAATGTGATATTGCAATATTGATATAACAAATTAAACAAGTTTTCTCACAACAAAAGGTTTATTTCAACTGAAAGTCATATTGGACTGGTCCAACATGAATAAATAACTAAAGACCATGTCTACAGAACAGGACGTGTTCTACTGGTTGGACAGTATAAAATATATAAATGAAGTTAACAGGACAGCTCCACAAAATAAACAAAATATTACATACTTTCGATATATTTGATAAATGACCAGTTGTCTCAGCTCTTATTACATAAGTATTTGGACAGATACACCTCTTTTATGTTGTGTTGACTCTCTACTCAAGCACATTGCTATTTAAATGGCTATAAGAGTAACATGCAAATCTTATCAAACAAATCCCAACTAAACCAGAGACAATCCCAATGTAATAACAACATAAGCATACATTAGTGCTGCTTTTGGACCCCAGAATAATGTATAGGTCATACTCATAACAATCTGCTGTGTAACGATATTGTGTTGATATATCTTGCACCCCTAACAAAGCACGCGTACCAGTACTTGTTTAAAGTAGCAGTATGAAATGAAAAGTGGCAGTTTTTATTTAAACTGCACATTTACTTGGTTGAATCTCCCTTAAAACTCGCAAAACTTAACTTATGTAGCAATTTTCAAAACACATACACATACAAAATGCTTTACAGAACCCAGAGTGAAAGAGATCAGATAAAAAAACTGTGCAGCAGGAATATGCTGCACAGTGCTCTGGCATCTTGTATCTTCTGCTGCTAAATAACTAGTATGACCGGTCCAAGATGGCGGCTGGATTTCTTGCACTCAGCAGCCAATGCGGCGTCTACTCTTTATATGTCTATGATGTTAGGCTCGTTCGAGATAAACTGGTGATAAAAAGTGCGAGAGCAGGCGGCAGCAGCAGGCGGCGGTGACAAAAAGCCGCGGTAAAGTCGGACAGTTTCCAGCCGATTTCAGCAGTCTTCAGGCTGAACAGGAAGTGACAAAAACACTGTAGTGCAATTCTGATTTAATAAAATATAATCAGACCCACAGATCAGCTGGTACACAGTCTCTACTTTTACTGGTGATGTCTTGCACTTAGACTGTGACTCCCTAGGACACTACTTATGTATTATAATTAGAGTTGACAATATTTCTATTATAGTTATTAACCTTTACGGTTATAATAACAAACTTGAGAATGATAAGTTACTTGATTCAATAGAGGAAGATAATGCTGTTGACAGGTGGCCCCCTAGGCGGCCCTCCTCCCTCAGCACAAACCTTAAAACACTTATGGGTCGATTTGACATTGTGGATATATGGAGAGAGACATTTCCTGATGAAAGATCTTTCACTTGGAGTAATAGTTCAGGATCCAGCCAGTCTTGCATTGATTTTTGGCTGTTATCCAATAACATTGATAAAGAGAAAATTACAGTAAATATCCTTGCCACACCCCTCACTGACCATAGAGCAATTCATATAAGCATCCAATTTAGTGCATCTAATACAATCTATAAACCTTGCTACTGGAAATTAAACAATTCCCTGTTACAGCATGAAAAGGTTAAGACTGAAATTATAAAGTTAATTACTCTTTTTTCTAACGAGGCTAGAAAAGAAAAATCCTACAATACTAACTGGGAACTATTTAAGTTTGACTCAGGAAAATTCCTAAGACATTATGGAACCTCTATTGCCAAAGCTAAAAAAGCAGAAGAAGAGGAAGTCATAAGTAAAATTTCCTCATTTTATCAAAGACAAACTCCAAAAACAAATTAGATGACTTATATCGGCAAAAAGCAGAGGGAGCCTTTGTAAGGTCTAGGAAGAGATGGCTGGAGGAGGGGGAACAAAATTCTGCATACTTTTTCCGCCTTGAAAGATACCGAGCCAAAATCAATTCTATCTATAATTTAAATATTAATGGAGTCATTACTGATGACGCTAAATTAATTTCAGATTTTTGTTTAAAATTTTATAGCAATCTATACAGCTCAAAATATAATGAAGTTTTGTCTCAATTTCTTAACTTGGTAAATAACGTAAGAAAGATTAATGTGGCAGACAGAGATTATTGTGACACCACTCTTACAATGACAGAGGTCACTGATTCGATTGCTCTACTCAAAAACAATAAATCCCCCGGCACTGACGGTTTAACTGCAGAGTTTTACAAAACGTTCTCAGAACACTTACCCCCATTCTTACTACAGGTTTTTATGGAGAGTATAGAGAATAATGCCCTTCCTCCTAGCCTCACTCAAGGGCTGATCACGTTGATTCCCAAACCTAGGAAAGACGTGCTTTTTATTGATAGCTGGAGACCCATTTGTCTGCTAAACAATGATTACAAAATTATGGCATTGGTGTTTGCCAGGAAAATTAAAGAAACTCTTGACACAATTGTATATGAGACACAATCAGTCTTCATGAGGAATAGGCCCATCTCTAACAATATTAGACTAGTTTTAGATATTCCTAACTACTCTGACTTGATATCTGAAGATGGCTTCATCCTCTTCTTAGATTTCTATAAGGCCTTTGATACAATAAAACACCAATTTATTTTTTTGTCTTTAGAAAAATTTGGTTTTGGGGATTTTTTCTGCAAAGCAATTAAAACCTTATATATTAATGGCAACAACTCTATCCAACTAAAAAATGGAACTTCCCCTAGATTTAATCTGAAACGGGGCATTCGTCAGGGATGCCCGATTTCCCCTTATCTGTTCTTACTTTGTACACAAATTCTCTCAACTCATGTCGGTAACAGCGCTATAAAAGGAATGTCTGTTCCGGGTAGGGATATTATCATCAGTCAGCTTGCTGACGATACCGCGATCTTTTTGAAAAATGAAAGCCAGATACCGTGACCATTCAAGTAATTAACCAGTTTTCAGAGTCCTATGATCTATGCCTAAATATTAATAAATGTGAACTGCTACCTTTAAGAGATTGTAATTTACAAACTATTTGCAACATTCCAATCTACGAAGAAGTTACGTACTTAGGCATTATTATCTCTAAAGATCAGAAAGTGAGATGTTCAGTAAATTTCTCTCCAACAAATTGAACCAGTGGTTGCAAAGGGACTTATCTCTAAAAGGCAGGGTGTTACTTACCAAGGCTGAAGGGATACCCCGGCTTACATACGCAGGTCTCTCTTCACACCTGGTGAGTAACATTTGTAAAGATATGTATAAAATGCTTTTTGACTGGGAAAATCGTACCCATTATATAAAACAAAGTGTTGTCATGAATAATTATAAAATCTGGTGGGCTCAACTTTTTGGAATTCAATACTTTTAAGATCAACTGGGCTAAGCATTTTCTTAAAAACCCTGTCTTGATTTGGAATTTTATTCCCCACTATATATTCTCTCGCTTCGGTGGTCTGGGCTTTATTTTGAACTGGGGGGTGGCAGTAGCTCAGTTCGTAGGGAGTTGGGTTGGTAACCGTAGGGTCTCAGGTTCAAGTCCCCGTTCGGACCAAAGTATGGTGGTGGACTGATAGCTGGAGAGGTGCCTGGGCACTGCCAAGGTCCTCTTGAGAGCCTAACCCTCAACTGCTCGGGGCAAGGGCAGCCCCTTCACTCTGACATCTTTCCATTAGTGCATGTATAGGTACTGAGCATGTGTGTGTAATTCAGACCTGTGTGTAATAACAACAGAGTGTAAATTGTAATTTAATTAATGTGATTAATAAAGTATAGATTATTATTATTATAACCATAATGTAGACAAACTCCCTGTAAAACTGTCCACTTTCCACAAGCAGGTCCTTTTAGCATGGTGTCTAATTTATAAGCATAACTTCTCACCTCACAGATACCTAATCTGGAATAATTGAATTGATTGATTGGAAGATATGTTATATAAAAACAAATCACTCTTCTTTGAGAATTGGGTACTTAATCAGATTCTGCTGGTGGATCAGCTATTTAATGGAGAGGGGCAACTTCTCACTTACAGTGAGTTTTTATCAACATATAACATTCCTGTTACACCAAAAGAATTCGTAATTGTATTTGACGCCATTCCATCTGGCACAATAATGCTTTTCAGATATACTGCTAGACTTCCTCCAACCTAAAATCTGTCTCCCTCCCCGATGTGGAGGGAGACAGATTTTTCCACCAGTTGGAAAAATCTGTTTTTCCCAACTTCCTTGATATAATAAGAACATCCGTGCTTTATTTCAGAAAGAAATTGTTTCTATTCCAAATGTTACATTTTATTGGAACCGATTTGTTAATGACACTGACTGGAAAAAGGTTTGGATGATTCCTCACAAATACTTGATAGTAAACAAGGTGAGAGAAGTATCTTTTAGAATAATTCACCCTGCAAATCCTTACATTCTAAAATTTAAAGGATACAAACTCTTCTTTCTGTGAAGATCACCCAGACACTGTTTTGCACCTTTTTTGGTATTGTTCACACACCAGAAGATTTTGGCAAAACCTCAGCAGATTCATCATTGACCATATCTGTAAAGACTTTGCCTTATTGTGGGAGAATGTTGTATTTTGCTTTTATAGAATTCAAAGTAAAGAAAAGATGTATTTTATTATAAATTTACTAATTTATAATATTAGGTTATTTTATTATTAAAATAACCTAATTTTATACTTATCTCCATGAAGTTGTAATTTATATAAATCTGATTTCGGGCTCCAACAACAAGAAGGCAGTTAGAACTGTTAACATATGGTCCTCCTTGTCTTTGTAAGCTTCCCCTGACAAAATTGTATTGTATTCTGTTTTCCTCATGTCTGTTTATATGTTATCTTGTATACTTTTGTGTGTCATTTGTGTTCTGTTTCCTACTGTTGCAATAAAGAAATAAAAAAAACAAAAAAAAAAACACAAATCTAACCGGCATGCAACGGGCGCCGATCGCCGTTGATCGAGTCTGCGCAGACCTGGCTCATCTCGAACGAGCCTAATATGTTGTTTTCTGATGGCGGAACTCAGATGCATGACTACGGTCTGAAAAGGAATTAAGACTTTCCGGTAACAACAAACCACACTTCGATTCATTGCGAAAGGTATTTATGAATGTGTTATGCACTCGAAAATGGCACAAGTGGTCATAAAATTTAACGAAAATGTTGATATGCTTTCCTCCTGGTAGCTAACGTTAACTAGCTAGATAACATTAGTAAAAACACCCAAAATGGCTGGTATGTGGTTCTACGTAGGGTGGTCGTTTACTCTCCGGTTTTCATTATGATTTGTCGGAAGAAATACGGCATTGATTTTGTCATACTATTGACAGTATATATATGTATGAAGTGTATCTACCTTCGTGTGATGCATGCACGCAAAAAATGCACATAGTAGGCTACTTAAAACAAGGCAAGGCAGCTTTATTTGTAGGCCTATAGCACATTTCAGCAACAAGGCATTTCAAAGTGCTTTCCATAAAATATTAAAGATCAGTTAAAAAAAATTACAAATATAAAAACATAACATACGAGAATATAATGTACATTACAGTATAGAAATATTTTTTTTAAAGAAAGGCAGCATTAAAAAAGGTTCAGCCTTGATTTTAACCCTTGTGCCCTCCTCAAATTTACAAACATTGGACACCTAACACGTGTAAATGTACAAGCACACAAAAACTGCTATTAAATCATCATATATCAATATTGTTTTCTGCTTTTTTGCTCTTTAATCTCTTAAACAGCTTCTAACTTGCTCAAAACTACCAAACGTTTAATCATTTTCAGGATCCCCCCCCCCCATATAATGAATAATATGGAGATGGGGCTTTGGTGGTGATTAGAGTCTTGGATATGGCAAAGATAAGCAACAAAATAAATTTGATTACATTGGTATTTTTTACGTAGTGCCAGATACTCCCTCTGGACACCTTTTGTGGCAAAGATATACATGTCCAAAAAACTGATATTAAATCATCATATATCAATATTTTTTTTCTGCATTTTTTTTCATAAATCACTTAATCAACTTTTTTCTTGCTCAACACAAAAACATTCCACACACACACGGCTTAATAATATAACTGGCAAACATACAATAATTTTATGCATTGGCCTACAAAAGGAAAATTGTTGAATCTGGTGGAATACAGTAAAAATGTCAAATCACCACTTTTATTCAAAATTAAAAGCTGACATCACCGTTTTATACTGTAAAGGCAGTGAGATAAAAACGTGGTTATAATGGAAGTCAATGAGGCATTTTTGTCCACGAAGGTGTCCAAAGGTAGTATCTGGCACTACATAAAAAAATACTGATGCAAACAAATTAGTTTTGTTGATAATCTTTGACATGTACAAGTTTGATAGTTTTGAGCAGAGTTAAAAGTTGTTTTAAGTTATTTACGAAAAAAAGAAGAAAAAATATTGATATACAGTGGCTAGAATAAGTTTACACACCCATGCTAAAGTTGATTAAAAAAGAGGAATGAAAAACATCTTTTGGAAATTGATCTTAATGCCTTAATTCAAAAAATTTTGGAAAATCCAACCTTTTAAGGACACCAATTTTCTATGTTAAATTCCCATAGAGGCAGGCACATTTTTATTTTTAAAGGCCAGTTTCCTTAAAGTTACCTGGCCTTTGGAATTAAAATAACCCCATATCATCACATACCTAGAGATTGGCATGTTTTATTCAGTTAGCTTAATAGCTGGTTTGATTTGCATTGAGAGATGATCTTATGGAAAGTTCCACATGCCTATCTCCAGGTTTGATGAAGGGTATGTTATGATCTGGGGTTATTTTAATTCCAAAGGCCAAGGGACCCTAAACCAATTTTTTTTAAATTTATTTATTTATTTATTTATTTATTTATTTTTTAATCAGGATGCATAGTATCCTGGATCCATGAAGTAACTGGCCCTTAAAAATAAAAATCTGCCTGCCTCCATGGGAATTTAACATAGGGGTGTGTATACTTATGCCCCCCTGTATTTTAAGGAAGAACATTTATTTATTTAAAATAAATTATTCATTCACAAAGAAAATTGGTGTCCCTATAAGGTTGGATTTTCCTATTTGTTTTTAATTAAGGCATTAAGATCAATTTCCAAAAGATGTTTTTTATTCCTCTTTTTAATCAACTTTAGCATGGGTGTGTTAACTTATTCAAGCCACTGTATATGATGATTTAATATCAGATTTTTTTACATGTACATTTCTGCCATGAAGAGGGAGGGAGAATCTGGCACTAAGTAAAAAAATACTAATGTAATTAAATAAATTTTGTTGCTTATCTTTGACATATCCAAGACTCTAATAACCACCAAAACCCCATCTCCATATTATTTATTATATGAAAAACAAATAATTTATTGTTTTTTTTTTGTAATGTATAATTAAATTCTTTTAATAAATAAACTTGCATTTAAAGGGTTACAATCCTTAAAATGATTGAATAGTTGGTAGTTTGGAGCAAGTTAGAAGTTGTTTAAGTGATTTATGAAAAAAAGCAGAAAGAAATATTGATATATGATGATTTAATAGCAGTTTTTTTGGATATTTTTGCCCCGAAGGTTTCCAGAGGGTACAAAATGAATCAATCAATTATAAAAAAAACATGTAAGAGTAAAAAAAAAAATGGATTTAAAAATGTTTCTGACAAAATTTCATACCAAAAGCAGTAACACAGCAAAAATGATCACAAAATTAAAAAAAATATGAGAAAATGTACAAAAAATGCCTGAAGAGGGCATGCAGGGTTAAAAGAACAGAGTTGCAGTGGGCCTGCAGTTTTCTGGGAGTTTTTTCCAGATATGTGGTGCATAATAAGTTTAGTTCTGATTCTGGGGACACAAAGCAGACGTATCCCAGATGACCTGAGAGGTCTGGGTGTTCATAATGTAGCAACAGGTCAGAAATGTATTTTGGACCCAAACCGTTTAGTGCTTTATGTGGGTGGGAATCACCAGACGCCTCCCGATACGATATCATCACGATATTTATGTCACGATACAATATATTGCGATTTTAAACATATTGCAATATTCTGCGATATATTGCAATATTTTTTCCAACTTCTAATTTTTCCCAATCTCAAATGATGTCCCCAAGGAAACTTTGTCAACATCTGTTTTATCTAAAAAGATAAATTTCTCAGACAAACGGACCAACACATATATCATAAATGATCGAGACTTGGCGTCTGTGTATTGATACAGTATTGCCACTGAAAATATCGCGATACTATGCTGTATCGATTGTTTCCCCCACCCCTAGTGCTTTATAAACCAACAGAAGTATTTTGAAGTCAATTCTTTGACACAAAGCCAGTGTAAATACTTCAGAACTGCAGTGAACAACTTTCTTCTGAATCAGCTGCAACTGTCTGTTTTGATTTTTAACTGAGTCTTTCTAAATATTGGCTAGGTATGTCGGTATAACGGTTTGAGTTGTACAAGAATCTTTACAATGCACTGAATCCTGTCTGCTTATCCAGACCACTAATGCACATCTGTCTGTTGAAAACGTGCAGATGCATGAAATAGATTAATAAGCAGTGTGAGGAGTCAGCACTTCAGTTTTTATAACAAGACAAGATGCTGAAGCTTGGATGTTGTTGCTTCAACTGCTTTTTTTCTGTTGAAATATACAAATATCAGGGACATTTCTATTTGGGGAATTGTCCGTGCAGCTGTTACTCAACATTAGTGAAATGTATGTGAAGTAGCTGTAAAGGTATTATGACCAAACTGCTATGACCCTTTCGAGGAATTTCGAGTCAGACATAATGATATTCTGGACATTAGTCTTATGTGCCCGGCTTTTTTATAAATGTTGCTACTGTGACAGAAGATATTTTCGCATCATGTTATCAACGTTTGCCCTCCTTTTTTGTATTGGGAATTATGTCAACCTGCATGTGATATCTTCTTCGCTTAAATGCTGCTTTGCTTTACTTTGACCTTTTAGCTTAACCTTAGACAACATCTGGTGAGCTGATAATAAATAAAATGATCTATTTGTCAATGGTATAGTTTGCCTAGCATTCTGATAAGCTAATATTTGGTCAAAGGTTGCTCGGCTTGGTCTGTTAAAAGGAAACATGTCCTCAAGGACTGAACCA
This sequence comes from Percina caprodes, assembly GCA_013375575.1. Classification (NCBI taxonomy): domain Eukaryota; kingdom Metazoa; phylum Chordata; class Actinopteri; order Perciformes; family Percidae; genus Percina; species Percina caprodes. The sequence continues at coordinate 33,288 of JABXJD010000343.1, read as the reverse complement.
AATTGATTGTGCACACCAAATTATGTTTTGGTATATTTATGGATAATTATACAAAAAACAAGCTAAATGTTTCGTTCAGATGGATCGTCATGTCTAATGATAGTCTGTGATCAAAGATTTGTGCAAATAGCCTAGCTTCACTAGACTTGCTTTCTTCTTTTTGGTCAAAACATATAAAGTATGTCAACAGGCCTTGTTGTTAACTTTTACTAGCTTTATGCAAAGAAAATGTTACATTTTCCACGACATGGTGAGTGTGATTTAGAATTGGTAGCATTGCAATGCTATAATGTTACCTGCAGGAAATATTCAGGGAAAAACGGCACTCTGTTTTGTAAAAATGTTTTGGAACATTTTGGCAAAGAGGCTGCCATGTTTGGACAAAGTCCACTGTGTTGTAATGTTGAACATGCATTGCAGGCTAGCAAAGTGTTTTTTTGGAAGCAGGAATATAGTTATTCTTTTTCTTTGTGGCCAAGAGCTTTACAGTTCTTTGTAGTGTTCCCATAGGTTAAATCCATATAATCCTTATAATCCACATTTTACATTTTCATGTTTGTTTTTTTTGTTGATTCTGTGTTGCGTAATGTTACTTTGCTTTCCCGTCCTGAAAGAAAAGCCCAGTGGGACCACAGGAAGGAGATCTTAAAGCGATTTCTTAGTGGTTGACACAACAAAAAGGAAACAACAAACAAAATGAAGATTACGCCAATTTATTATTTAAAAAAGGGTGTCTTGGGAAAAAAGGACTCAAGCTACTTTTGAAATTAAAAATTAAAGCTTGTTCATCTGTAATAGTATATCTCTGCTTTCCACCTCACAGCCTCGCTGTGCACACCGACAGTAATTTGCACCTTGCTCCTACCCTTCGTTTGGAGCCCAGTGCAACAGTCTCCGTTGTCAGCAGCACCAGAGGGACCCATTTCATATTTGGACCTGTTGCTGCTGCAGTGACAGCTCTCCGATTGACCATAACTGTTGGCAGCCAGTTTTATATCAGCAACAAATTTGCAGTGGCATTGCTTACTCACCTGGCTCACCTAAGTCTTCTCAATAACAGGTCATCTGCTGGGTTTAACGTGGACACAAACGGCAAAACTTACAGAAACACAACAAAGTCTTTCTGCTGCCATGTACCACCATCACTCCCAGCAACAAGGGCCACAGCCCTTCTCTAATGGTTCCAGGCCTCCTCCTCAGCAGCCATCTCCAAATCAACATCAGAATCGTTCTCCCTCTAATGTGCTGTCTCAGGCAATGGGTTTCCAGTTTCCTCGTCCCACCCAGCTCCCTGATGAGCTAGAGTCCGCCCTGGCTATACGGGGTGCTAGGGACATGGATCACCGCCTCATTGACCATTCAAACCGACCAAACCAACACCAGAACCAAGGCTCAGGCTCTGGGATCAGTCAACATGGAAGCTACGACTCTAACTCAATAACACCCACCTCTGATAATCAGCCTGGCCACCAGCAAGGAGTAGACTGGTCAAACTACCAACCTCCAGCTAAACTGTTTGCAAAGCCTCTACCCAGTTCTAGCCACCAGTCACAACGACACCAGGGGCCTCAACAGCAGCCACAGAGCAGCCATGCAGGAACAAGCATCCAAAACTGGACTTCCCCCGGAAGTGACTCAGCAACACTCCAATCCCGGCACCCCCATGGTGGCGGGGGGGATGGTCAGGCTTTGTACACACCAGAGAGTGCAGGGAGCATCTTGGCTAGCTTTGGACTTTCAAATGAGGACTTAGAAGTGCTGAGTCACTACCCTGATGATCAGCTAACGCCAGATACTTTACCATTCATACTCCGTGACATCCAAATCAACAAGTCCGGCAACCAGAAAACTGTTGTGTCCTCATCGTCGTTCTCACATAGCCATGATATGTCGTTGCCCTCTTCCCGCTCTTCACCATTGGCCCATTCACGCTCACCAGAAGTGCCCAGCCTTCTCACTGTTACACAGACGGCAGGTAAAGTCATTGACTATGGTCATGCCAGTCGGGCAAAGGACGAGAGTGGTACTAGAGAGACTTTCAAAAGAGAGCCACTGTCCAGTGAAAGGACAGTTAAAATGTACCCATCGTTGTCCTCCTCATCAGCTCCAAAAATAGATAAAGTTGAAAGGCGGCAGATTCGTTTGGAAAATAGTGAATCAAGCAAGCATGGAGACCAGGACTATCGCAGGACCAGTAGTGACCATCACAAGAGCAGTCGGTCACCTGGGAGAGAATTTCCATCATCATCCAAATCTCGTAATCTAGACCGAGACTACAGGCGTGAAGGACCCATACCTAGGCCCTCATCTGAAACCAAAAACGAAGCTTCCTTGCGGCGGTCTCTCTCCTCTTCGTCTGGCTCAAAACCACGCAGCAGCAAGAAGTTACCTACCCCCGCCATGATAAGTGATTTCTCCGCTGTGTCTCCAAAGGTGTATCCCCATACCTGCTCCCTGTGCCACACACAGTGTGATCAGGAAAAGGTGAGTGCCAACATGCCCTCGTACCAATGTCTGAAAGGAGTACATTCACATGTTTAGTTTAAGTCTGCAGCCTTTCTTCACCAGACAGTTGTCCACATGAGTGATGTCAAGTAGTGTTTGGAATGGTTTGCAATTTTTATTGAAATAAGTAAATCTAAATGATCCGGCTAGCTTCTAGCCAGCAAAACCCATTTAAAAAAAATAATGATTACTTACAATGCGAGCATATTCTAGTTTCCTTCTGAAAGCTTTAAGCCAGATATTTGTACTACACATTGTAATAACTGCATGTGACCCAGAACAGAAAAATACTTTTCGGTACTAGACAATCATCAGGCAAAACACCCCATCATGGCTGAAAGCTAGCAATGCCCCAGTCACGTTTAGTTTTTTCTTCCGCCGATCGTCAATAAGCCAATGATCGTTTTTTGATTTGTCATAGTAGCTGCTATCGGCTGAATTACAGTTTAAAGGAGAACTCCGGTCGATTTCAGCTCGTAGCTCTGTAGTTTGTAAATTTGGAATGCTGTCAGTAGAGAGAAAAATTAAAACAATCAATGCTGCCTACACCGTGTTATCCTCCTGCTAGAGTTAGCACCTAACAGGCTCAAACAGGGCAAGTTTTAAACGTGTTCTTAGCCTCTTAACATGTTCAAAATGTCATTAAAAGTGCCTACACATGTACAGTGATTCCTTCCGAGTGAACACATTGAATCTGACTGTAGTAGATGTGAAAGAAAGGCATGAAAAGTTGTGCTAATTCGATTTGTTTTCGTTTTTCTTGCTATTGACAACACTCCAAATTTACAAACAGAGCTATGTGTTGAAAACGACCGGAATTCTCCTTTTTAAGAAAGTTTGACTGATTTGCAGTTTATTGGAATCTCAACCAGGTGGTAGTCCAAATAATCCTCACCAAAAATAAAGTCCAGAGCTGAACAAAAAAAAAATATTTTTTTTTTTTTCTGGCATTTAGAAATAAACAGAAGATAGAAATGTAAAGTTTGTTCAGATTATTTTTCCCTTACAAGTAAACCCTCTTCCTCAACAAATTAATAAAAGATCTATGAAAATTGTAATTAAAAACTCTACATCTCCTCCTGGGACACTATAAGCGCAAACATGTGGTTGTTGCTCTCAGCCACATGCACAAGCGTATTTAACCACAGGTGTGAAGTAGGGATGTTAATTGTTTACTGACAATAAGACCGACTAATACTATCACTTAAACAGTTAAAAACAAATTTATTTTGCATTTAAAAAAACAAACCAAAAAAAACAATGGCAACTTTTGAGGCTCTGATGGCTGGCTTTATAGTTGCCATTTTGACAGCAATTCATTTTCTTTCTCATATACATCTTGTTCATTTAAAAACAAGTATGATGTGGGGTGTGGTTTATTTAGTTGACAGTGACTGACACCAGAGGTGAGGGGTTATCATGTGCTCATCCTACCACAGCTCCACCCAGGTTTTCTTCTCTTTGCCCAAATTAGGGTGTTTTGACTTCAGTTACTGAAAGAAATGGCAGTAAGCAGATAAACCAGGCTTCTAAATTCCCCTCAGAAGATGTTTGTCAAAAGACAACTGTCTGGTGAAGTAAAACTAGTAAGACTTTTAAGGAGTCCCAGAAAGGTCGGAAGTGCCCCCTATTAAAAGCTACAACTTGGGAACTACTCATATACGACAGTTTCTTAACTAGAGGTTTCATTTGCAAGTCTATTCAACTTTTTTTACATAACCACGTATATGCAGAGAAAAAAAGTACTTTGGCTGTTTTGCTTATTAAATAAATAATTAAATCCAGCATTATATTTGTGACGTACCAGGCCTCTTAACAGTGCACAGGAAATGTACAATAAGGAAACCTACTCAATTCTATTTCTGGAAAATCATGAATAAATCAAATTGTGTGTATATATATATATATATATATATATATATATATATATATATATATATATATATATATATATATATATATATATATATATATATATATATATATATATATATATATATATATATATATATATATATAGAGAGAGTTATATATATATATATATATATATATATAGTTTATATAAAAAAGGTTAATACTAAAAAGTTGGTATAAACTGATCAAAGCACATTCCTTTGTTCTTTGAGAAAATCTAGTGCTTTGGAATGGAGTTTGTCATGTTCTCAAATGGTGTTGTGTTTGACTACATGGAGGAATAACTAAGTTTTAAACTCTGCTTTTTTGACTCTGCTTCAGTGTTCTAACAGTATTTTTTTGTAGTCAACTGTGACTGTCTTGATTTCTCAAATATGCCATGGGTATATTGTGTATGTTGAACATAGGGAAGCACGCCACAGGTTGTGACAGGAATTCTATTAAGCACAGGCAACAGATTTGGTAGATGAGCAGATAGTGGTTTAATAAATGGTTTGTTAGTTAACTGAACAGCACTTGCAATAAGAAGACTAGAAGAATATAGTTTTTATTTTGTTTCTGCCCTTCATATACAGTATAGTGTGTTAATGGATTTCTATTTCTTGCCGGGACCCAATTAATCTGATATTCAAAGCAAGTCTAAGCATTGTATTTTTTTCTTCTAGCCAATGTAACATGATGTGGACATGAATATGGCATCAAATAACTGGGCCTCAACTTTTTGTTCAGGGTTTTCAGACCATGTTAAAAAGTGACACCAGAAACAAAGATCCACTTGAGCTTAAGCCTTTCACTGTAGATATAAGACTTTGCTAGTTCTGTTTATCATACTCTGTTTTTCATCATACTCTGAGGATTGATTCCATTCGTGTCTGATTGTGATATCTTCCTCTCCCATTTGTCGTTTTTCTATAGGACTGGGTTGACCATATTAACACCGTCAACCACACTGCTGCCTGCAGAGACCTGCGCAACAAGTGAGGACTTGTTTTGTTTGTCCTTCTAAAGCCTTGCACCTCCAGTATATCTTCAATATTTTGTCATAGTTACTTAGGTAACTATTCTTCATTTAGTTATTAATAGTCAAAAAGTGTCAAATATGAGAAAAATAAGGTGCATTAAGGAATTATGCCTGTTTGAGACCTGGTTTTAAAATCCATCCTGAGTGATCTGATCAGAAGTGGACAGCTGTAATGGCGTTTTTACATTACATGGTACCTGCTCGACTTGCCTCGACTCTACTCGCCTTTTTTGTTTTTCCATTACGATTAAAAAGTACCTGGCACTAACTAACAGGTACTTTTTTTTAGTATCCCCTCCTTCGAGGTTTCAAGCAAGCTGAGGCGAGACCAAAAGGTGACGTGTGAATCAGCAGACTACTGATTGGTTGGAGAGAATTGTCACTAATCACTGTCATCATTGCTAGCGACAGACCAGTGTCCTGAATAAAACCGCCATTTTTAAACCGTTTACCCAGGGGTGTCTTTTTGCTGCCTCTAGGTTCTTTTGTCAAAAAAACAAAATTTGTCTTCGGGCTGTGGCAACAGCCAAATGCCCAGAATAAAAAACACACCTTCAGCGTTCTGTGTGTGTAACGTTTTTCACTGCCCAATGTGAGTCAATTGCAGATGTGAGTTGCTCTTGCTCAGATTAAATGGTTTACGGCATAACGTGTCATACTGAAATTTGTGAAATCCATAAAATAATAAACTTTTCTCAATACAAACAATAACAGAAGATGGAAATCATTTCAAAAACGTTTTAGCTATGTTGGGGCTCGAAAGTTTGGGCACTCTTGTAGCCAGCCAAGAGTCTTTCAATTCTTGTTTGAGGTATCTTCGCCCATTCTTCCTCACAAAAGTCTTCCAGTTCTTGGAGATTTCTGGGCTGTCAGTCACGCACTGCTCTTTTAAGGTCTAGCTATAGATTTTCAATTATGTTGAGGTCAGGAGATTGTGAAGGCCATGGCAAAACCTTCAGTTTACGCCTTGATGTAATTCACCGTGGATTTTGAGGTGTGTTTAGGATCTTTATCCATTTGTAGAAGCCATCCTCTCTTTCACCTCAGCTTTTTTACAGATGACATCAAGTTAGCGTCCAAAATTTGCTGAAATTTTATTGAATACATTTTTCCTTCTACTTGTGAAATATTCCCTGTGCCACTGGCTGCCATACAACCCCAAAGCTTGATTGATCCACCCTCAGGCTTAACAGTTGGACAGAGGTTTTTTTCATTAAATGCTGTGCCCTTTCTTCTCCAAACGTACCTTTGCTCATTCCGGCCAAAAAGTTATATTTTAACCTCATCGGCCCACAGAACTTGCATCAGGCTTGTCTATATTCATTTGCAAACTTCAAACGCTGATTTTTTTTTTTTGTGGTGAAGACGTAAAGAGGTTTTCTTCTGATGACTCTTCCATGAAGACCATATTTTTACAAGTATCTCTTTATAGTGGAATGGTGTATCACAACTCCAGTGTCTGCCAGGTCTCTGGAGATCGTGTAGTCAAACGTGGGTTTTGACTTGCTTTTCTCATAATCCTGGGAGCTGTTCTGTCTGATATTTTTCTTGGTCTTCCAGAGCTGGCTTGAACTTCCACTGTTCCTGATGACTGCCATTTCTTAATTACATTCCGAAAGGAGGATATTGGCATCTGAAAACGCTTTGCTATCTTCTTATAGCCTTCTCCTGCTTTGTGAGCATCAACTATTTTCAGTTTCAGTTTTATAGACATCTGCTTAGAAGAACCCATGGTGCTGATTGTTGGGGCAAGATCAGATGAGTCTGGGCATTTAAAACCTTAAGATTGACATCACCTGGGCTGAATCCCATTTCTTCCCCTTACCCCTTCCCCTTGGCCCTTACCCCTACCCCTTGGCCCTCAAAACCAAGGGGTAAGGGCTAGGGGTGAAAACATACCCCTATGAAACGGGACACCACTTGGTGACATCACCATACAGTATTGATCACAAACTTCCAAGATGGCGTCTCTGTTGATTGTGTGGGTTTTGACAACAGTGTCATATGCATTTATATATGTTTTAGTTATGTTATGTTCCCTTTGGTGGTGCAGAGGCAGATGTTTTCTGTGTAATACTTAGGTCTGTTTGCAATACATATGTGTACACACACACACACACACACACACAGAGTGTGTTGTATATCTGTTTCAGTTATCACCGTTTTGAATGTCATTGATGTTCAGAAAAACATTTTAACAAAATTCTGTCTTTATTGCCTGATAAATTAAACATAACAGGCAAAAACATTACATTAAATATATTATATTACAGAACCATTATTAACTATTAGAACCATGTATGTCACACACATAAAAAGGCTTCAAATGTATAAAACTAAAAAAAGACACAAGACCACAAACAAACAAATTAACTACAGCTGTTATTCTATTCCAGACCAGTCTGATGCCTGTTGGCCGGTAACCCCCCCCCCCACAAATCATCAGTGTCCCTATCATAACCAACAACAATATACAAGTGCATGGACAGGAATTAATTACAAATGATTACAATAATACAGTACCAATGCAATAATGAACAGGTACAACATGAACACATGATTTAAGAAACTTCTGCTTGATTTCAGCCCCAAAGTGGACCAGCTGCTGTGTCCTCCTGGTCCCTGTGTGATACAGGACGGTATATGTAAAGCACATAGCGATGTATCATAGACCGTTAATATTAATATATACAGTCTATGCGATGTATACAGTTCATTCAAGGCAGAGAAATGCGGGACTGTTGTTCAAATCAACGTTAGCGTTAGCGATTAGCGTTAGCGCAAGCTAGCGATTTTAAAAAGTTTTAATTAAGAACGTTGTTGCAAGTATACATGTACAGGAATGCATAGACCACAAAACAAGACTGTCGTAACTTTTAAATAAATTATTTAAGCCGAAAATACTTACATTTATGTGTCTCTCTTGTAGATGCGGCAGCCATTGTTGCTTCTGTGTTTACAAGTGAGCTCCAGATCTGACTTGCTTTCTAGGGCCATACACCCCTTGATCCTTCCCCTAGCACTTGGTCACTTCAAGGAATGGGACACCACTAGGTCCCGCGTGAACGCGCAAAAACGAGGGGAAGGGGGAAGGGGTAAGGGGAAGAAATGAGATTCAGCCCTGGTCTTTCCAGACAATGATTGAGAACAATCCATGACACTGTCAGGTCTCAGCCTTCCAAAGGGGGCGGCGCATGCTATAAACTCTGCAGGGTGCCCAAGCTTTTGCGGACGCCATTTTTTTGTTTTCTGTTATTTTGAAAGTGTAAATGATTCACTTTTTGTGACACATTATACGAATGTCTAATCTGTCATTTGATGCCTTTTGGAGATTTTTGCAACTTTTCTTACCTGGGTTGCCCAAACTTTCGAGCCCCACTGTATGTGATTGTTTGATTGCCAACGTTAGCTCAAAACACCATTCAAGTGACCGCTTGACTGTTGTGTTTGCTAGCTTTTAAGCTGTGACCGAACTTTGTTAAGTAAGTACATTTTTACTGTATTGACATTACAGAAATCTCTTGTTAGCATCTTGTAGGCTACTTGTTGCAAAGTGACTCAAATCTGCACTCAACTCACATCGGGCAGTGAATGCATTAGGTCACTACAGTTTCCTGCGCCGTTGCTATGACAAACAGTCAAGCTTGCCTTAAGCATGACCTGGTACTAAATCTGCAATGGAAAATGGAGGACAGAGCACCACGGCCGATCCGAGCTGGTACTGGCAGTGGGTAAGCGCCATAAGTACAGTTGCAGTTGAATGCACCCAATATGCATTACGATCCAATCACTTACACAGCATTCAGAGGTGGTCTAGGCCACATAGGACCACATTCTTATATCAGTGTATATGTGGATGTATCCTGGCTTTGTGTTTTTTGACAATCTTTGTTTTTTTTTTCCAAACATTATGGTACAAAAGTACTAGGACCTAAACACAGAGCCTTCTAAAAAGGCCTTTCTCTTCTGCACCGGAAAATCTCAACATATTATTTAGCCTACACACACATTCCACCACAATTCCATGTTGGGGAATTTGCATGATCAGTGAGAGTCAACCATACTGTAGAACCAAATCAAGCTGAAAAGGAGTAAATCTGGATAGAGCTGCAGAGTAGGCACTGCAAATTGCAGATGTAAAACAGTACAGCTTTGGATTGATACATACAATTGCATTTGATAATTTTCAGATACAAGTTTAGGAGTAGTTAAATGTTAATTGACATTCTAACCACTGTTTTTGTGTGTGTCTCTGAAGGTACCCTGACTGGAAACCAAATCTACCAAGGTCAGTTGGACTCTGCTTTTAGCTGTGACTAGCAGCCAGTGGGAGTCACTCCTGTCAGTTGGCAGGTCTCACAAATTTCAAATAACTTGACTGTGTATAAATAGCCAATCTCACACAGATTGTATTGTTTTGTTGGTTTTTTATTTGAATAAAATGTGTAAAACTTTAGGCTTCATAGAGTGTAAACGTGTAAGTATAGTTAATGTCATGTTTTAGAACCTGCAATATCAATAACAAACTCTATTGTTCCAACGCAATTTGCTTGCTACCTAATAGTCTGTACCTAATAGTCAATAACAGATTGTTTCAAGGTCTGCTTCTGAATATGGGCAAGTAAATACACAACACGTATTTACAACAGTTTTAAACAGTTTGTGAATTTTAGAATCCTGAAATCTTAACCAGCCATGTTGCTCAGGCAGCACAAAAAAAACAAAAACAAAACAAACACTGGTATCAACAAGCAATGATCTGATCACAAGTGGACAGCTCTAAGTAAATGTGTGAATGCACTCAAGACGCATCAAGGACGCATTGAGATCTGACCACTCACATTCAACTTATGGGCGGTCTGGGCTGCACACATGGACCGCTTACTCAACTGGCGTTCTCCTGCGTAAGCATGACTATGTACTCATTGGCTGGCTGGCTTTGTCCATGACATCTGAGTTATTTGTGGCTCTGTGTATTTTAGTTGTTTTATTTTTAAACATTAGTATTTTTTGAACTAATTCTCATGTCACAGAAATCACTGTCTGTGATGGGTCGGTGTTTCTGTTCAGCTGCAAAGATCTGACATTCCTGAAGCTCTTTGTGCTACAAAGGTGTCCGTAACAGAGGTTCTCACGCGTACTATTATTGCCACTGTTCATCATACCCCCAACCGGCACAGAAGTTTCTGCCTAAAACTACGTTTTTCCACACCGCTCAAGTTTTCTGCCTTAGGGCTCTGTCACACTAAACCGATGGCTGACTGCAGAAAAGGCAGTGGGACTGACAAATAAAGTGCCTCGGAACACACTGAAGCAAAGCAGACTGCCGATGGCAACTGATTGAATGAACGTGTCACGTGGGTCTGGATTCTCCGGAAATTCAAAGCAGACTGTCATGGTGGCTTGTTCAGATCATATCTAATATTTCAGATTTTACTAAAATAGTTAACAGAAATGTGTTTCTGAAAACATTTTAAGTGAGAAATAGGACATGCAGTCTGTTTTCATTTCAGATTCGACAAAGGTCAGTTTAAAAAATGTTTGTCCAATTTTGAGAGACTCTAGTCATGCTCACACCGCTCGTCATTTCCGGGTTAGCACTCTACCAATCAGATTGGTCATTTGAGTCCGACTGCTGGCAGTGCCCACCTTTCAACCAAGCATGTCAGGATGGCCAAAATGAAGGCCGCCGGCTCCATTCAATGGTTGACGGCACGGAACACACCTAACCGACTTGAGTCACAACCGTGCCAGGCCAACAGCCAATTATTGTGTTGATGTGTCAGGGCAGTTTTTCATTGCCACTGTTGCACGAAATGCTTGCTCTTGGGGCAATTATTGTAATTTTTGGGTCTTTGTAAATTATAGAGTGTATGTCTAGACCTACTCTATCTATAAAGTGTCTTGAGATAACTATGATTTGATAATATAAACAAAATTTAATTGCAGTTGGCTGGAGAAAAATACGCTCTTCAATGCACACAAACTGTAGGCAATTTTCTATTTGATTCAGTTTTATTTATAGTGTCAATTCATAACAAGTGTTATCTCGAGACACTTTACAGATAGAGTAGGTCTAGACCACACTCCATAATTTACAAAGACCCAACAGTTCTTGTAGTTCCCTCCAGAGCAAGCAACAGTGCGACAGTGTCGAGGAAAAACTTCCTTTTAGGCAGAAACCTCGGACAGACCCAGGCTCTTGGTAGGCTGTGTCTGACAACCGGTTGGGGTTAGAATGAAGAGTGGCAATAACGGTCACAAAAAATAGTAGTTTGTAGTAGTTCTTTGTAGTGGCATAGCAGGGCACTGTACGGCATTACAAGGCACAGCAGGACGTAGCAGGGCACAGCAGAGCGTAGCAGGATGTAACATGGCTGGGCTGGGTTAGGCGGATGCTGCGACTCCTCACTCCCTAACAATATTCAATTCTATGCCCTAACTATAAGCTTTATCAAAGAGGAAAGTCTTGAGCCTACTCTTAAATGTGGAGACCGTGTCTGCCTCCTGAACCCAAACTGGAACCTGGTTCCACAGGAGAGGAGCCTGATAGCTGAATGCTCTGGCTCCCGTTCTACTTTTAGAGACTGTAGGAACCACAAGTAACCCTGCATTCTGGGAGCGCAGTGCTCTTGTAGGGTTGTAAGGTACTATGAGCTCTTTAAGATAAGATGGTGCCTGACCATGAAGAGCTTTGTAGGTGAGAAGAAGGATTTTAAATTCTATTCTGGATTTTACAGGAAGCCAATGCAGAGAAGCTAAAACAGGAGAGATGTGCTCTCTTTTCCTGGTTCCTGTCAGAAGACGTGTTGCAGCATTCTGGACCAGCTGAAGAGTCTTTGTGGACTTTTTCGAGCAGCCTGATAATAAAGAATTGCAGTAATCCAGCTTAGAAGTAACAAATGCAGCGGCGAAATGACATGCGGCTATACATGTCATCACTGGTTAGATTTGGAAGGGGTCCAGAGAAAACTGTGGTGTCCGATATTGACTTTGCGTATATACACACCGCAGAGCTTTTAATTAGTCATTGCGCACTTCTGTAATACCTAATGAAATATGGGACAGTAACAACTAAAATGTATACACACACAACAACAAAGTATTTCATTAGGATATCTATGCAAATGGAAATTAAGTACATTTTTTTTGCAAATAGATTGGGTAAGGTATGATCTAATCCCAAGTGGTCACTCAAGACAAATGCGGAGACTCATTCTGTGGATACCGACCTATTTAGAGCTGTCCACTTCTGATCGTATCCCCAAAGCCACATGTTAATGAAAGGTATGACCAGGGCCACTGATCTATGCAAATGCAGGGTTTTTGAACAACTACTTGTCTTGTTAATGATCTTTTATCTAGTCGGAGTGGACGATACGGCAGCCGTGCTCTGTGGGATCCCAAGGATCACTCTCCATCCCATTCCGCTTCTCGATCCCTCTCTTGTTCTCCTACCCCAAGCCCTCCTCATGGCAAACACAGGGTGGGCCGCCCCCACCCCCATAGGCTTTCCACGAGGCCTTATTCTTCTCATCATCAACCTCGCCACCAACACTACACAGGTAGACCACATGCTAGAGAGTAGGCACAATATGTAAAATGTATGAAAATGTAAAGCTTAATTACATGATATGGGGGTCTTAGACAGACCTTATTTAGGATCCTGTTGGCCGGCTGTCTTGATATTGGATTTATTATTTCTAATCAATTAACAATCCATTAAATTAACAATCCATCATTTATTGAAAACCTTGGTACTGAATATACATCAGATGTAAAAAAATGGGTCATTGTGTCAGTTTCCCAATGCACATTGTGACCAGTAAATAGTGGAATGGTACATACAAATAAGCACTTTAATACTGTACTTCAGTACATTCTTCATGCTAGGGATTAATTGAAGTAGTTCAATCTTCTTGCATCAACAGATTTATAAGGGCACTTCTTGCCACAGATGTAAAATACTACTAAAGATTTGATGCAGGTTATAGGTGTAGTAAATTATGTTCAGTGAATATCTTCACACGGTCACCCAGCTCTCTATTTTATGTGCGCGCTGGAAAAGAAATACGGTTTTAAAAAACAGTCCTGGCAATTCTAAATGGAAAACAAAAAGAAAAGGAGTGCATGAGCCACAAAACACTATTCCAGCCAAGCACCATTTGCAGCAAAAGTTGATGGTAGGGACAGCAGGGGGGGAACCAGCATTTTAATGTTCCGACCAGTAGTCAACTGTCCGTGAACTGGGAGACGGAGCTTCTGAAGGGGGTTGTATTTGTTTGGCAGTTGAGTTCAAATAACAATGTTCGCGCAGAATCACTTATTGCACCCTTTAATACAGAATTATCTAATTCTCAAGCATAGCTAAATTTGAATGGCATTACTTATTTTGATACAGGCTTACAGTAGGGTACGTACAGTAGGCTACTGTGCCTTATTATGTTGGAAATCTTCCATTGCACTTGGTATTAAGGTGACTTTGATCAGAAAAAGTACTCTAGTATGCCCACTTTTAAACCCATCTTCATTTGCTTTCCTAAGACCACAGCCATCAGCTGAACCACAGTCCCCCTCGCTTACATCTAACCTCCGTGGCCTTCAGAGAACATTGGCCTGATGGGAGGGACAGGGAATCATCAGGTTAGTCAGCGTGGATGGTTTTTATTTCAAGATTATTTGTTGGCATTTTGAGTTTGAGAGCTTATAGTGTAGAACAAAAGGAAACGTAGTGGAAAAAAGTGGCTTGACATGCAACAAAGGTCTCAAGTCAGAATGAAACCACGGATGTTGCAATAATGTGGTATGTGTGACATTGATAATCCCATTTAATGAGATTGCAGAAGTAAACAATATATCGTGGTTTCAAATTTGAAGAAGCCAGGGTCAATTAGAACTTTTCATAATGACACACAAGGGCTTTAAATAACCAAAAAAGGGGATTTAATTGTTTTTTTTATATAATTGTAAATTGGCTAAATTTAATTAAATTCTATTTTTGAAAATATCTTCACCATTTCCATTTGCTCCCCTGTCCTCCCTCTGATTCACGTCTTCTCTATAGGGGGGTCTTCTCGCAGTGGTGTTAAGCGTCCATATGATTCAGCCAAGTTCTCAACTGACATCAGAAGACATCCATCCTCCTCTAAGGCGGATCATACTTTCAAACATGGACCATTGCAGTCCAAAATGGTCAAGAGCGGGAAGAAGCCTGGAACAAAGACGATCGGAATTGCCAAGGCTGCTGACAGAGTGGGTGTTTTGGACCAAAATGCAATCATCAGATACAGATGTTTTGAAGTGTGGTAATTCAGAACCTTTATGTGTGGCAACTTGAAAACTTAAGATATGGCATCTTTACATTGTTTTTGCAGAGTTGCTCAGTCTTAAGTCTTCTGCAACACAGAACGATGTTCATTCTTTTAATTATGGTCTTGTTGATTTTAAAATCAGCAATAAAGCAGGGGATATTTTAGGGCGATGCTATGATGTGATTGGCAGTGAAAGTAGACTTGTTTGAGATGAGCCTGGTCTGCGCAGAATCGATCACCGGCGATCACCGCCCATTGCGTGCCTGTTAAATTTGTGTCCTACTTGATCCCGACTTGCTCTGACGTCATGCGCACATGGGCAATGATGATCTCACGAGATCAAGGCGGCTGCAGGTTTGAGACGCAGACAGCGCAGTTGCTTTTCACCGACTGCAAGATCCAGGCAGACCCAGACCTTAGTGGGGAAACGCCAGTCTCTCAGCTGATTGGTTCAGAATCGACCTAAAGGCTTATTATGTACAGAACACATGTTGTGTGCCTAGTGATGTTAAGAAATCAGAGACTAAATCCGTTCAGATCCTGGATCATATAGTCTGTTGTTTATTAGCATCACCAACAGATCACATGTAGAGAATTTTGACATCTACTCTGTTTTATGCTACTCTCTTAAGGGGGTTGTGGTATACCGCACTACCGTGGGAATTTTTTGCTTTTCAACCGTGGTAAGAAAAAATCCATACTGACCCAGCCCTATTGCCAACGTAACATTAGCAGCAAGCATTTTGTTACCAAGTTAAATGCTCAGTCCGGCATTACCCAAGACGATTGTGATTTGTTTAAAGAAATGCCAATAAACCAGAGCATGTTTTTCTCACATCCCAGAATGCTGCGTGGACTAGCCATGATATTGTGGTTTTAGATGACTCATAGCTTGTTTGCTAACACGGACAAATTGCTAGCTAGTTATGAAGCAAAATACTGCCTTGAGTGGATAACGCCAACTGATATACTGTATGTCCTGGGCTCATCTGGCTGGTAAATAGGCTAGCCTTTCACTTATAAATTACTTTATTATCTAACATTACGAAGGAACTAACTAAAAGCAGATTCATGCAGCGTTGTTAAGTTGCAGCTCCCTGGTAACCTTAGCTTGCTCACTACCACCTACCCAAATATAATCTGATTTTGTGGGGAAAACTGCAGCTGTTTCATTAGAATGACATTAATAAACGCTACAAAACGTAATGTGAATAAAACTTGAATTCATTAACTAGACCTGAAACATTATTTCTGTCTGAGTCATGTCTGATAGATCTACAATGGAAATGGTGGTTGTTTAACAAAGAAGAAAACCACTCCCATTATCTCATGCTACCTTTTTGTCTCATTATCATCAAAAAGTCTGTCTTTTGTTATTGTTTTGTACATATTGTATAAGTACTTGACAAAATTAATAAAAGCTTGCATTGGTTTGCTTGTTCTCAAAATGGATTTCTCCTAAAACTAACATAAAATCTATGCTGTTGGTTCCTAGTCTAACAAGCTTCCACCAGCCAAGAAGAAGAAAAAAATGATGACTCCAGCCTTCCAGGATTTATCTGTTGCAGATCGTCTGGTTTATCTGACAGGCATTCCAAAGGATGCGTCTGAGCAGGAAGTTACTGACTTGGTGGGGTCCTTTGGCAAGATCAACAACGTGATCCTCATGCCATGCTCAGAGGAAGAGAGCGAGAACGGTGAAGGACAAAAGGTGCTATTTAAGTGTAATATACTGATTATTGATGAGTTGTGTTGGTAATTATTTGATTTGGTTTGATAGATTTCAAATTAAATGAAAAAATTAAAGCAGAATAAAATCATACATTGCATTAAAGGTAAGCTGGATATAAGAAAAGAACAGAACCTTCAGGCAGGCATGAAGGAATTTAACAACCCATAAACATACATACTTTAGAATTAACACAATTTAAAAGTTGTTCATTCATTTGTAAAGCCAATATGCTGCTGTTATGTAGCAATAGTACAAATAACAATTAAAGTTTAGATTCTGTTTTAATGCGTTTTATGTCACTGTTGCTGTTTATTATTTTTTAGCAAAACAAAATAACATGCTAGCAGGAGCAGTTCTGTGTTGCAGAACACCATCATAGTCTCATATTGTCATCCTCCCCTGTTGCAGGCATCTGTATGCTTGGTGAAGGCTGAAGATGCCCAGGCTCTGGCTAACTCCCCAAATCTCTCCATCAGAGACAAACAAATCACTGCTTTAAAAGCCAAGGTACCATGCGAAATTACAAAAAACTACCTTTTTTTTTCTTTTGCTTTTTTTGTACCACATTTACAGTGGGGCTCGAAAGTTTGGGCACCCCAGGTAAACATTTGTATTAATGTGCATAAAGAAGCCAAGAAAAGATGGAAAAATATCCAAAAGGCATCAAATGACATTACATTTTTGTGACATATACAAATGTCTAGATTTTATTTCCATCATTTACACTTTCAAAATAACAAAAAAAATGGCGTCTGTAAAAGATTGGTTAATACCTTGTTCTGCCACCTTTGGCAAGTATCACAGCTTGTAAACTGTTCTTGTAGCCAGCCAAGAGTTTTTCAATTCTTGTTTGAGGTATTTTCGCCCATTCTTCCTTAAAAAGTCTTCCAGTTCTTTGAGATTTCTGGGCTGTCTGTAACGCACTGCTCTTTTAAGGTCTATCATCTATCATACATTTTCAGTTATGTTGAGGTCAGGAGATTGTGAAGGCCATGGCAAAACCTTTATTACGCCTCTTAATGTAATCCACCATGGATTTTGAGGTGTGTTTAGGGTCATTATCCATTTGTAGAAGCCATCCTCTCTTTAACTTCTACTCGTGAAATGTTGCTTGTGCCACTGGCTGCAATACAACCCCAAAGCATGATTGATCCACCCCCATGCTTAACAGTTGGACAGAGGTTCTTTTCCTTAATTTCCGTGCCCTTTCTTCTACAAATGTACACTACCGTTCAAAAGTTTGGGGTCACCCAAACAATTTTGTGTTTTCCTGAAAAGTCACACTTATTCACCACCATACGTTGTGAAATGAATAGAAAATAGAGTCAACACAAGGTTAGAAATAATGATTTGTATTTGAAATAAGATTTTTTTTACATCAAACTTTGCTTTCGTCAAAGAATCCTCCATTTGCAGCAATTACAGCATTGCAGACCTTTGGCATTCTAGCTGTTAATTTGTTGAGGTAATCTGGAGAAATTGCACCCCACGCTTCCAGAAGCAGCTCCCACAAGTTGGATTGGTTGGATGGGCACTTCTTGCGTACCATACGGTCAAGCTGCTCCCACAACAGCTCAATGGGGTTCAGATCTGGTGACTGTGCTGGCCACTTCATTACCGATAGAATACCAGCTGCCTGCTTCTGCTCTAAATAGTTCTTGCACAATTTGGAGGTGTGTTTAGGGTCATTGTCCTGTTGTAGGATGAAATTGGCTCCAATCAAGCGCTGTCCACTGGGTATGGCATGGCGTTGCAAAATGGAGTGATAGCCTTCCTTATTCAGAATCCCTTTTACCCTGTACAAATCTCCCACCTTACCAGCACCAAAGCAACCCCAGACCATCATATTACCTCCACCATGCTTAACAGATGGCGTCAGGCATTCTTCCAGCATCTTTTCATTTGTTCTGCGTCTCACAAACGTTCTTCTTTGTGATCCAAACACCTCAAACTTGGATTCATCCGTCCACAACACTTTTTTCCAGTCTTCCTCTGTCCAATGTCTGTGTTCTTTTGCCCATCTTAATCTTTTTCTTTTATTGGCCAGTCTCAGATATGGCTTTTCTTTGCCACTCTGCCCTGAAGCCCAGAATCCCGCAGCCGCCTCTTCACTGTACATGTTGACACTGGTGTTTTGCGGGTACTATTTAATGAAGATGCCAGTTGGGGACCTGTGAGGCATCTGTTTCTCAAACTAGAGACTCTAATGTACTTATCTTCTTGCTCAGTTGTGCAACGCGGCCTCCCACTTCTTTTTCTACTCTGGTTAGAGCCTGTTTGTGCTGTCCTCTGAAGGGAGTAGTACACACCGTTGTAGGAAATCTTCAATTTCTTAGCAATGTCTCGCATGGAATAGCCTTCATTTCTAAGGACAAGAATAGACTGTTGAGTTTCAGATGAAAGTTCTCTTTTTCTGGCCATTTTGAGCGTTTAATTGACCCCACAAATGTGATGCTCCAGAAACTCAATCTGCTCAAAGGAAGGTCAGTTTTGTAGCTTCTGTAACGACCTAAACTGTTTTCAGATGTGTGAACATGATTGCACAAGGGTTTTCTAATCATCAATTAGCCTTCTGAGCCAATGAGCAAACACATTGTACCATTAGAACACTGGAGTGATAGTTGCTGGAAATGGGCCTCTATACACCTATGTACATATTGCACCAAAAACCAGTCATTTGCAGCTAGAATAGTCATTTACCACATTAGCAATGTATAGAGTGTATTTCTTCAAAGTTAAGACTAGTTTAAAGTTATCTTCATTGAAAAGTACAGTGCTTTTCCTTCAAAAATAAGGACATTTCAATGTGACCCCAAACTTTTGAACGGTAGTGTACCTTTGCTCATTCCGGCCAAAAAGTTCTATTTTAACCTTAACTTGTTTTCACAATGCATCAGGCTTGTCTAAATGTTCATATTAGGGTTTTGACTTGCTTTTCTCACAATCATACGAGCTGTTCTGTCTGATATTTTTCTTGGTCTTCCAGATCTTGCTTTAACTTCCACTGTTCCTGATGACTGCAATTTCTTACATTCCAAACCTTCTCCAGCTTTGTGAGCGTCAACTATTTTCAGTTTTCTAGACAACTGCTAAGAAGAACCCATGGTGCTGATTGTTGTGGCAAGGTCAGATGAGTTTGGGCATTTAAAACCTGCCATTTCTTACATTCTTACAATTACATTCCGAACCTTCTCCTGCTTTGTGAGCGTCAACTATTTTCAGTTTCAGTTTTCTAGACAACTGCTAAGAAGAACCCATGGTGCTGATTGTTGGGGCAAGGTCAGATGAGTCTGGGCATTTAAAACCTTAAGATTGAAATCACCTGGTCTTTGCAGACGATGATTGAGAACATTCCATGACACTGTCAGGTCTCAGCTTTCCAAAGGGAAGGTGCATGCTATAAACTCTGCAGGGTGCCCAAACTTTTGCAGATACCATTTTTTTGTTTTCTGTTATTTTTAAAGTGTAAATGATGGAAATAAAAGTCTAAGTTTTTGTGACATATTATATGAATGTCTAATCTGTCATTTGATGCCTTTTGGAAATGTTTCCATCTTTTCTTGGCTTCTCTATGCACATTAATACAAATCTTTACCTGGGGTACCCAAACATTCAAGCCCCACTATATGTAGTCTCATGTACACTTTCAGTTAACACCTTATTTATTGATCTGTTTTAGAAAGTTGAAGCAGGACAGTCCTCTGACTCTAACAACAGGTTTGTCACAGTTATCATCCACTCAAGCATCTTTCCTTTTTTTTAACCCCACATGCTGTGCAGTCACCCTGCCAATTTCAAAACTGCTCTGGTTGCACTCAACTATTAATATTTCTGTCTTCACAGAAACCCTACTTCAGGACAGGACAAAGGTGCTACTGGGGAAGACCCTGGTAGGTAACCAAGAAACTGGGAGTCCGCAATAGCCACCAATGAAATGCTGACATAGTGTTAATATATCCAAATCTATAATTTTAAACAAATCCTCTGTATATCAAGTGTTAAACCATGGTCTATGTGAACACTTGATTCTGATTGGCCGTAGGGTTTCCAATAAAAAGTGATCTCTTTTCTTAGTTCTTGTCAGAACGCGCGCTGCTGCATTCTGAATCAGCTGGAGAATCTTAAGGGTTTTATTTGATGATCTTGATAATAGTCCAGCCTGGAAGTAACAAATGCATGGACTAGTTTTTAAGCATCGTTTTGAGATGGAATGTTCCTATCTTTGGCAATGTTTCAAAGGTGAAAAAAGGCTGTTCTTGAGGTTTGTTTTAAGTGGGCATTAAAGCATATATCCTGATCAAAAATAACTCCTATATTTCGGACAGTAGTGCTGAAAGCCAAGGCAAAGGCATCCAGAGCAGCTATATCTTTAGATAATGAGGTTCGGAGGTGTTTAGGGCCTAGCACAATAACTTTATCATCCATGCTTTTATATCTTTACTGCATGCTTGAAGTTTAGCTAACTGACTGGTTTCATCTGCCTTGATTGATAGTTATAATTGGGTGTCATCTGCGTAACAAGAAAAGTTAATTGTTTCCTAATAATATTTACTTTAAATGACTGCTGTGCATAACCTGTTAATAAATACATTGATTATATCTTGTAACGAAGTGTTAATCACGGATAATGCTTCTTTAAGTAGCCTTGTTGAGATGGGGTCTAATAGATAGACAGACAGACAGACAGACAGTCAGGCTTAGCTGAAGAGACCTTTAACATTAATTGTTGAAGGTCTATAGGATAAAAGCAGTTTAAGGATATGTCAGGTCTTGTCGTTCTTTTTAGTAGTCTTGCGTTTAAAGGTGAACCGTTAGAAGTGGAGGGCAAAAGGGGATGAATTTTATCTCTAATGGTGATAATTTTATCATTAAAGAAGCTCATAAAGTCTTCACTACTCAGAGCTTTAGGAATAGATGGCTCAATAGAACTGTGACTATCTGTCAGCCTGGCTACAGTGCTGAATGAGTAAAAGTCTGATTTGGCATTTCTGAGGGATGTGTTTTCTATATGTTTTCTGTCTTGCCAATCTAAACAAAATTCTTCCAGTTTGGTGGAACACCATTTCATTTCAAGTTCTCACGAAGTTTGTTTTAATTTGCGAGTCCTTGTTGAGGAGTTGACTCCTCGGGTCTGCAGTTCTCCTTAGCCTCCACAAACTCCTGCTACACCCGGGTTTTTGCTTTGTTGATCGCCCCCGCCCTTCAGCCCCCCTGTTACCTATCTGCTGGTTCAGGAGAACCCTGGGCCAACCATGCCCACAAGGCCTCCTTCCTCAGGATGCTGCTACGACAACCTTTTCGACTGCAACAGCCGCCTCCGCAATGGAGATTTTGAGCACAGCCCACTCAGATTCCATATACCCAACCTCCCCTGGGCTGCACAATAAATTATTCCGTAGCTGGCAGTTGAAGACCTTGCGGACAGGCACTTGAGTCAAACGTTCCCAGTTCACCCTTTACAACTACAAGTTGGGTGGCTGTGGCTCAGTTGGTGGTTCAATCCCTGGCCCTGCAGTCCCATGTCAAAGTGTCTTTGGGCAAGACACTGAACCCTGACTTGCCCCCAATTCTGCGCCTTCTGACCGTGTGTGAATGTTTATTTGATGAGCAGGTGGCACCTTGTACTACAGCCTCAGCCACACTGTATGAATGTGAATGAATGGTTCCTGTTCTATAAAAAAGCGTTTTGAGTAGTCGTTAAGAAGAATAAGTACCGTCCACTTCGTTTACATTTGGGTTTACCAGATCTGTGATGCCAAAGTAAAAACACCTAGGTCCCCACCTTTGCCTTCCGCCCATCTCAAAATGCACCAGATCCCAGTGCCTATCCCTGCAAGTGTTGGGCCCACAGGCTAGTGGCTCCATGTGCCACTTCTGTAGCTAAGGCACATGTAGACAGGTTTGTGTTGTCTTGGCTTGTGCTTGTGGTTTCAAAAAAACATACTAATTGTAGCTCTCTTTGCACTTTCCCCCCCAACTCAGCAGGAGATGATGCTGACCAGAAGACATATAATGAGGTACATATAAACATTGTATAAAGGGCTGGTGAGTGTTGTCAACCAAATCCTGGGGCTTATGCGTGGTTAATTGGACATCCGAATTGCAAATTTATTGTATCAAATTTGCAGTTTGGGTAAATGTCTGTTTAAAGTTGGGCTTTGTCACTAGTAATAAAATATCAGTAATCACTTTATCATTTTAAACTCCATTTTACATCCTAATGTCTCCCACAGAAGGGCTTGGTGTTGATCACAGGTTGTCCTGAGAGTGACTGGTCAGAGAATGATATCATCAACCTAGTCAAGCCTTTTGGAACTCCCTCTGACATCATCCAGGCACCACAAATTGGAAAGGTTGGTGTTTAAACACTTTCATCTGAAGCTTGTACTGTTTCTTGGAGAAGATAAAGCAGTAAGCAGACAGCAGTAAGCTAATGCAAGTCCTGAGTACCTGGACATTTTTTGCAAGATTGTTGGCTTTCTCTTAAAGGGGTGATAGAGTGCAAATCCGATTTTACCTTGTCATATGTGAATAACGACAGTTCGGTGGGTAAATAAGACATAAATAGAAGCTCAAAAATCCCATTGACATGCCTTTCCTCTGCAAATCTCACATTTTGAAACTGCCGCCAAAAACAGGCGAATCCAAACAAAGCCAAAAGATGACGTCAGGATCTCAGGATCTGTAGTTTTGTCACGCCCATGGATGTATTAGGAGAACGGTCACGCCCCAAAATTTACATATAGGCCAATGACCTGAGACCAGTTCAGAACGTAGCTAGTTTAAGTGGATGTCCGACTGAGAACGCTGCTTGTGTACTTTGACGGGATTTACAAAGAAGAAAGTTGGGAATATTTTCCAGGATATTGACAATGAACCAGGGTCGTAAATGCAGTGTTCCAGGCTGTACAGGGAATGGTGACACCTGTCATAGTCTTCCCAAGGAACCAAACACTCGACGGGCATGGCTGATGTTTCTCTATAAGGAGATCCCTGTGAAGTTTGACACTCAATTATTAATTTGCTCGAACCATTTTACCCAAGACAGTTTTCAAAACTTTGGACAATTTAAAGCAGGATTTGCTAAGCTGCTGTTGCTGAAAAAAGGGGCTGTTCCGACTGTATGATCATCACAACCACAAGCTGTAAGTATGATTTCGTCGCTAACGGTAACATTAGCAATGCTAACGTATCTTGTAGCTAGTATAGGTAGCATGTGTGTTGATCAAATGGATTGGCAAAGGGGCTAACGTTTCATTTTCCTAACTGTGTTTCATTCAAATAAATACCGTGTTGTCATGTAGCTACATATACAGTTCACGATGCATGTTTGTCCACTTTGTCAGGTTAATCTTTATTGTATTTCAGCAAGATAGCTAACTGCAGCTGAGTAGAATCATGATAGTTTGGTTGCTAGCTAAGCTGTAATGTTACTCAGCTAGCTAGCTCATCCCGTTTTCTTCAACAACAGAACTGGAAACGTTATCATTTCATGTGATATCTAGTCAGTCTCGTGAAAACAGTGTGTATATAGCCTGCAATGTATTTATTTGCACTTTTTTTTAATTTCAGAGTACATCACAAGAACGACAACACAAAGACGCAGCATGCCAAACAGATGCTCCGAGTGTGGCATCTCGCGGGACACAACTGACATTAGGCTCTTTCAAGATGAACTGTGCCTTGCCTGTAAAGTAGACGAGAGCAGGCGGCAGCAGCAGGGGGAGGGGACAAAAACTGCGGTAAAGTCGGACAGTTTCCATCCAATTCCAGCAGCCTTCAGACTGAACAGGAAGTGACAAAAACACTGTGGTGCGATTCCGATTTAATAAAATATAATCAGACCCACATATCAGCTGGTACACACTCTCTAGTTGTTTTAATTATGACTGAGTAGCTCTCAGAATGTTATACATGCAATCTGTTGCTGATTTTAATCAACAAACTGTAGATGATCAGTGATCTGAACAGATTTAGTCTCTGTGACTTCTTAACGTCACTATCAGCCACAGAACGTGTGTTCCGTACAGAATAAGTCTTTAAATCAGACAAATAGCAATTAAAATCCCTCCGATTCAAAAACAATAAAAAGTTTATATAAAACGTCATCATGTTGTAAACCAATCAGGTGTTAAATCAGCTTAGAAGCCAGCGTTTCCCAGCATGCTCTGGGTCCGCCTGGCTCTTGCAGTCGGTGAAAAGCAACTGCGCTACCTGCGTCTCAGAACTGCGGCCGCCTTGCTCTTGTGAGATTTCCGTTGCCCACGTGTGCATGACGTCAGAGCAAGTCGGGATCAAGTCGGACACAAATCTAACCGGCATGCAACGGGCGTCGATTGCCGGTGATCAATTCTGCGCAGATCTGGCTCATCTCGAACAAGCCTATTAAGACCTCACATACGAAGCAAAGGTACCCTTTCTAATTATTCTAATCAATTGCATTTCCTTATGTGGGGGAGGCTGGTGAAAATAATTATAGGTATGAATGTGTTTGTATACAAAAGATATGACTGAATGCTAGATTGTGTGTTGAAGATGCCTTTTGATTTACTTTTACTATTGTATCACAGTAGTAAATTGTCCGTAGGCACTAAGCAATCCATAAAACACCCCACTCTCCCCCTCCCCCATTTGAAGGCAACAGTGATATGCCAAAATGTGGCAGTAGGCAGGTGGGCAGGTGGTAAGCACCACTGCTCCTTCAGTCTATGGGCCATTATCTTCAACTCCTTTTTTTAAATTACAGTTTAAATTGACTTTCTCATAGACACGTCAGCACTAAACAGACTTGAAAGGGTCCAAACAAACAAGAGATACCTTACTGATGTTGGAAAATATAGCCATCATTTCCAGACATCAACAGTCATTACACAGTGTCAACCAGCCAAAATTAATTTGCTTATTATAGTAATTTTGCTTGGTGTGTGTAAAAGTTAATAATGCAAAATTTATGTTTTTTGTTTTAGGTTGTATCTTGCAGCCAGTCAATGAGAATGCTGATTGCCCACAACGGAAGACAGCCAAGGGGAAACTAATGTACAGACTTCTGTTCCCAAAGGCCAAAAGGGGAGGTTACACTGTCAAACAAGTGAAGACAGAGCCAACAATTTGTAAGTTTAAATATTATTTTATTACTAACAAAAATAAAAATTTGCATTGTATATGCACTAAAAATAACTTTTCACACACTACAAACAACAAATCCAAATGTGCAATGGTATAGGTGCTAAAAATGACTTTTCACACACAACAGGCTATGTTTTAGACCTGATGCGGCTGGTGTTCGAGGAGATCATCCATGACCCCCTTACTTATCTGGAAGCGGTCCGGCAGATTCCTTTGCCCCAGGACCTGTGTGCTCAGCTCGACAGGCCTTCCATGGACGATGTGTCACGGTTCAGTCGAGGGGGGGGTCTGAACCTGACATCCAGAAACTTCCTCCATATACGCAGCACAACACGAAGGGATCACGACACGGACACTTTTTCCAAGAAAACCCCAGCACCAGCTTACAAAAGTCCTATAGGCGATGTGTCTGCATTGCCTGCAATGAGAACAGGGTGTAGTGGACAACCACATTTTTTATCTTATAGATTTCAGAGTAATGATTGTTTTGAAACAAAATAAAGTTTTTAATTTTGTTGTCTTGATAATACTGTGTTTTTGTAATAATGCTGAACCAAAAATCAATGGGTATTGTTATAAACATTTTATGTATATACTTGAACTGCTAACAGTGGTATCAAATTGGCCTCACCTTTCCATCCCTCTAATTCTCAACTGGCCATGGTCAACTCTGTAAATATTCATTGCATTTTGCAAAGAATATATATTGAGGCACACCGGATGAAGGCCAGGGTGGTCAATCATACAGGTTACCTCCTCAGGAACCTGGGTCATTCATCTCATGACCTGTAAAAACAAACACAATGAGCCTGTTGTTATTTCATAATGTTGAATGAGCAGAAAGCATAAAGTAGCTTGAGTTATTGTATCTCTAGTTTTATTAACCGTAGGTATTTATCGGCAACATATATTTTCTCTCTCCTGTGGCATGTGTGCACAGTTTCCACAAGTACACCTACCAAGGTAAGATGGATGTACCCTAGTTGTAATTATACATATTACTACATGTTAAGAAGGTAATAATCTCATAGTCAGATGACCTAATCTGCAGGATAGTAGTTACAGGATAACAGATGTACTGACAGGCGAGAGTAGTAATAATACTTTAGACGTAGCATACAAACTAAACAGAAATAGGCTTCTGTCCAGCTAATTGGACGTCCTGTTGTAAGATTACATATTACTACTACGTGGTAAAGAATGTACGTAACTCATAATCACAATCAATCCCTATTCAGTAGGAGAGTATAAGGTAACAATATTACAAAAGTGACTACGAGACTTTTATTGTGAGCAGCTCTATGAATTGGCCACTAACTTTTTAGCCAACTGGACATCTTGACTGAAATTGCGAGGGTACAAGTTGTAAAATATTTGTCCGTGTGCAAATAAGTTATGTTGCTTACAATACTAAAAACAAACGTAATATAACGTTATGCTTAGGCTACAACACTGAAGTGAATTACACTAGTATGACAACAAACCGCTAATGTTGAAAATGCAAGTAAATGCTAAATGACAAAACTTACCAGTCTGAAGAAGTAATTTCCAATCTGCTGGCAGGTTGCTCCTCGGTATCAGATCATTCCTCTGATTCAGGCTCAAATAGATACGGTTTATCCATGCTATCTCCACCTTCGATGTTTTAGTGTGTGCTGCTAGTCATGTTTGTGTGCCGCAGCAAAGCTCGTTGTACACCAACCAATTAGCGCGCAGCTTATTTAAATATGCATAAGCAGACCATATAAGGCAGAAAAGCTCTCGTTTCAGTCCAGGTCAATTTAACAGGGTAGCATGAGGGCCAAAAGAACAGCAAAAGCAACATATTCAGCCCAACAAATGTTACATACCCTATCAGGAGACCTCAAGGAACAGCGTGAAATACTCTACACAACCATTCTATCACCCCTTTAAGTTAAGGCCACAAACCAGTGCAAACTAGTGTTGTCAAAACTATGTTCTGTACTTAGTTATTTAAATCTCTGGAAACTTTTTCTCTGATATATTTCCCCTAAGTATCTTTGTTACTCGTTGCTACAAATAAAATCTGAAATTTGATTGACTGCACAAAAGCAGGTTTGGCAAATCATTGCTCCTAGATTGCAAGTTAATGCACACTCCATTGTAATTGGTAACATAATGGCTGTTTGTTGCCAAGGGCCAAAACCATAGACCAACTAAAGAAGCATAGACGATGCTTACACCCCCGACTACAGTGGTGAATTATGTACTAATGAAGATAACATTACACAACTGTGGCTGTAAATGTAAGAAATGTTTTTGTACATCGGAATGAAAGATTCTGAAGTGAAGTGAAAATAGTTTTTTCCTTTTTCTTTGTTGAACTCAGACTTTGAATCAGTTTTTTAATAAGGTATGGAAACCCTGATAATTATGCTTTACAATAAGGAGGCACAATAAAGTTTGTAATAAAATTTTGTTTTTAAATCTAAGTACATTTAACATGAGAATCAGTTTTTGATATTTATTTACTGTAAATATCAAATACTTTGACTTTCACTCAAGTCATTCTAAAAGGGGACTTTAACTTCTACCAATGTTGTTTTCTGCTAAGACACTTGTACTTTTACTTAAGTATTTCTTTTAAGTACTTTATACAAGACTGTTTGCAATAAATGATCATGAACACAAAAAACACAACAAAAACAAAATTGTGTGCACTGTCTATAGAATAAATCTGTCCATAATTATTCACTCTTTTTTTATCTGTTTTAAATGTACTTTAAAAGGGATATCGGATACCAGAACCTTCTGGAAGGTCTTTGAAACTGAACTTTCAAAAAGACATTCAAAAGACCATTTTCTTTATCCATTTCTGCTTAAGGATCTTTGTTTTTGCTAGCCCTCCACTCCCGTACATGGATTTATTGTAAGACCCGCTCCCGATCCGTTGCTCGTCTCCGCTGCAGCCTGCAGGACGCCCCATCCCCCCACTCTACTTGTGGTGCTGGTCAAGGGGGAGAGCAGCGCTGTTTAGTGTTTAACCAAGGATCTGTGGACTGCGTGCATGGAAATGAATTACAATAGAAAATAATACATTTAGAAGTTGCTGATTTCATTATATACGGAGCGAAACCACAGAACGTACATGCGTTAATTGCGTGTTTAGTGGCGTAAACAGGAATTTGCGTTGACTCGTTATTAGTACGTCCATTTTGAAAGCCCTAATAATTAATAATTATGATTGATAATAAAAGTGTCCAGGATGTCTTTTTCAGGGTGGCTAATGTCTTTGGATGACCATTTCCTATGAAAGGATACATGGGGGTTTGCATTAAGTGTACTAAAGTGACTAAAAAGAGGAATAAAAAACAAATTTTGGAAATTGATCTTAATGCCTTAATTAAAAAAAATTGGAAAAATACAACCTTTAAGGACACCAGTTTTCACAATTGGCATGGGGTACTTTCCATAAGATCATCTCTCAATGCAAATCAAAACGGCTTTTAGGTTAATTGAAATAAAACCATGCCAATCTCTAGGTATTGTGAAAGGTATATGAAGTTTGGGGCTATTTTAATTCCCAAGGGGAAGGGAAGGCATAAAGGTAAATTTCCAAAAGATGTTTTTTTATTCCTCTTTTTAGTCAACTTAAGCATGGGTGTGTAAACTTACGCAAACCAATGTATTAGTTGAAAAACTAGGACAGTAGGCTGATATGCCTACAACAATGACATTCTTTTTGTATGTTAGGTACTGGTGTCACTGCCAGACACAGAGATTGCTCAAGAGATGGTGAAAATCTACACCTTCACGCCTGCAAAGATTAACAACTGCGAACTGAAGATGATCCATCTCAAACAGCGTATCAGTCTCAGTACACCGGTAGGGCTCTCATCACTTACCCACAGTATATTGATAATCTTTTGTTCTCTGTTGCTTTCTAATGTTCTTTGTCCATGATCTCATCTTTGAGAGGTTGGTTCTTTGACATTGTACTGTGTTGAACAATGATCGTTGAGATTATTACTAAAAAACTCTTTACACAGGTGGCTCTCTACAATCTTCTGATGGGATCAGTGGACCCATTAGTGAGTATTTCTACCAGTACAGTTCTCTGTCCAATTTATTTTTAAAGGGGTGAATATAGTACAGCCCCTTTCATTTTTGGTTTGTTGATTTAACAGGGACAGTGCACATTCATAAACCTAGCTGTAAATAAGTGAAGAAAAAAAAAGAAGTGTAGTCCCTTGACTATGTTCAGCTAATTAATCATACAAAATTGCGTGTATGTCTTGTATATGTAAAGTTATATGAAATTCTTACCTCACTTACCAACCTTTATAAAGCTACTGCACTGCGACATCCTGTAGCTGCTTAACATTAAATTATTCAGCTGTCATTTGTCCCTGTGATGCAGTGTGCTTTATTTACTGGCTTAAGCAGTTTAAAAGAACCTTTGGAAAACTCTTTAGATTTAGATAAGCAAGGACACTCTTCTTAAGTCATGGTTCCTGCGCAGTCTTTAACCCTCAAAGACCTAACAATTCTTTGTCCGTCTAGTTTTACTTTCTAAAAAGGCTTGTAAAACATCAACCCTGTTATTTACAGTCAAGATATGAACATCATTTCTTTCAGGACAAACTGGGCTATTAGAATATTTGTGCTGCAGTGAGGTCACTTGAATGTTAAAAATGGTTGTAGGACCTTAAAGACAAATAAATAAATAAAACGGAACATGAATCTTACAGATATGTATTGATATCACACTTACTTTCTTATGCCAATAATCAACATCATAATGTCATATTTATTGATATTACACCCACAGAAATGCTAAATAAGCATTTGTGTTGTCTAAAACAGTTATCCTATATGCAAAATAAACTCATACACATACAGTGGTGTGAAAAAGTGTTTGCCCCCTTCCTCATTTCCTGTTCCTTTGCATGTTTGTCACACTTAAGTGTTTCGGAACATCAAACCAATTTAAACAATAGTCGAGGACAACACAAGTAAACACAAAATGCAATTTGTAAATGAAGGTGTTCATTATTAAAGGTGAAAAAAAATCCAAACCATCATGGCCCTGTGTGAAAAAGTGATTGCCCCCTAAACCTAATAACTGGTTGGGCCACCCTTAGCAGCAACAACTGCAACCAAGCGTTTGCGATAATGTGCAATGAGGCTTTTACAGCGTCCTGGAGGAATTTTGGCCCACTCATCTTTGCAGAATTGTCCTAATTCAGTTACATTAGAGGGTTTTCGAGCATGCGGCCTTTTAAGGTCATACCACAACATCTCAATAGGATTCAGGTCAGGACTTTGGCTAGGCCACTCCAAAGTCTTCATTTTGTTTTTCTTCAGCCATTCGGTGGTGGACTTGCTGGTGTGTTTAGGATCATTGTCCTGCTGCAGAACCCAAGTTCGTTTCAGCTTGAGTACGAACAGATGGTCGGACATTCTCCTTCAGGATCTCTTGGTAGACAGCAGAATTCATAGTTCCTTTTATCACGCAAGTCTTCCAGGTCCTGAAGCAGCAAAACAGCCCCAGACCATCACACTACCACCACCATATTTTACTGTTGGTATAATGTTCTTTTTATGAAATGCAGTGTTCCTTCTACGCCAGATATACTTGGACACACACCTTCCAAAGAGTTCCACTTTTGTCTCATTGGTCCACAGAATGTTGTCCCAAAAGTCTTGGGGATCATCAAGATGTGTTGTGGAGAAATTGAGACGAGCTTTGATGTTCTTTTTGCTCAGCAGTTGTTTTCTCCTTGGAACTCTGCCATGCAGGCCATTTTTGCCCAGTCTTTTCCTGATGGTGGAGGCATGAACGCTGACCTTAACTGGGGCAAGTGAGGCCTGCAGTTCTTTGGACGTTGTTGTGGGGTCTTTTGTGACCTCTTGGATGAGTCGTCGCTGCGCTATTGGGGTAATTTTGGGCGGCCGGCCACTCCTGGGAAGGTTCACCACTGTTCCATGTCTTCGCCATTTGTGGATAATGGCTCTCACTGTGGTTCGCTGGATTCCCAAAGCTTTGGAAATGGCTTTATAACCCTTTCCAGACTGATAGATCTCAATTACTTTCTTTCTCAATTGTTCCTGAAGTTCTATGGGTCTCGGCATGATGTGTAGCTTTTAAGGATCTTCTGGTGGACCTTACTGTGTCAAGCAGCTCCTATTTAAGTGATGCCTTGATTGTGAACAGGTGTGGCAATAATCAGGCCTGGGTGTGGCTAGAGAAATTGAACTCAGGTGTGGACAACCACAGTTATAGTATGTTTTAACAAGGGGGGCAATCACTTTTTCACACAGGGCCATGATGGTTTGGATTTTTTTTCACCTTTAATAATAAACACCTTCATTTACAAATTGCATTTTGTGTTTACTTGTGTTGTCCTTGACTATTGTTTAAATTGGTTTGATGTTCCGAAACACTTAAGTGTGACAAACATGCAAAGGAACAGGAAATGAGGAAGGGGGCAAACACTTTTTCACACCACTGTAACTCATATAAAGCAAAAACTATTTACATTTCTTCAAAAAAAAGGCCCAAATATATGCCAAATCTTAAAACAATGACGCCATTCTCCTATATAAAACGGTAGTTATCTCACTTGTTCACTATATACTCTTTGATCACATTAGACTAGTTTGACTTGGAGGATAACTATCTTTTCCGACTCTTTACTCTTTGCATTTGCCCATATAAGGCATATAGTGTTGTTTCACTTCCGTTTATTTAGGGAAAACGTCTCTTGCTTCCACACGCGTACAAACTTGGGGAAAAAACTATCCATGCTGTTTTGAGGGAGATACGGTTTCTGAATGTCCTCTGCCTTCAGTCTCCGGGTGAGCTGTTCAAAATCTGCATGGCTTTCTACGTCACTAGTCGCTAGCTCATTCTCAATGGCAAAACACTGCTACAATACACTAGTTCACCATAATCTACAAAAGAACTACTTCCTTGTCCCTGTTCTGCAGGTATTCCACAAGTGCACCCTCGTTTAGAAGAAGTCTCCCAGCTAATCCTGCCTTGTACTGACCAAAGTTGTAAAAAAGTTAACCAACTGATGTAGCTAAAACAGATACCTAAACACACAGGGTGAAAACAAAATCTGCAGCAATATGCGGTAAAATTAGCATAATATGAGCGCTTTAAAGTATTAAATTTAATCTAAAAATAATGCCTTGGAAGTATTTTCATTTAGAAAGGTGCTATATTTTTTCTTGTCCTTTTTTATGTTATTCCAGTTAAACACTTACAAAGCGCTATTATTTAATATGATATGATACATTGTATGTATTGATATGAACATTATAATAAAATGTTTTATTAAATTTAAGTCACGTTACATGGTAAATAATTATTTTCTTTATCATTAAATTTAATCTGTCTTAATTTTAACCTGGAAAATCATGGGAGTACCCTGAAAGTGTAGTAATATTTGCACTATTTTTGTTTGTATAAACTCACATTTCTGTCTTTGACATAAGTTTGAGGTTTTGATTTAATAACACATGGTGAATTAACAAACAACTATTTTGCATAGTAAGCATATATATATATAACATATGTTGCAGGCTTTTAAGGGGCTGTGAAACCATTTATTGACATAGTTAATTTGGATAACTAACTTAAATAGTCTCTATACTTTGAACTGATTGATTGACATCACTGAACTGGTAATGGACGAATAATTGTCTGC
>JABXJD010001450.1:0-87797 GCA_013375575.1 Percina caprodes | reverse complement strand
GAGGATTCCGTTCTACAGTTGCCTGAAAAAGAGTAAAATATGGCTTTAACAGCCTGAAAAGATGTCAAATATACTGTAGATTTACTTCTGGACATTTTATTTTAATTTTAAAATCCTACATCAGAATGGTCCGATATTACCTTTGTGTCACCATGGATATGTGATGTCTCTCTAGACTTGGAATGAAGCTGGTTTAACAGAAGGATTCCGTTTTACAGTTGCCTGAAAAAAGAGTAAAATATGGCTTTAACAGCCTGAAAAAGATGTCAAATATACTGTAGATTTACTTGGACATTTTAGCATTTAATTTTAAAATCCTACTAATCAGAATGGTCAATATTGACTGTGTGACACCATGGATATGTGATGTTTCTCTCAGACTTGAAATGAAGCTGGTTTAACAGAAGGAATCATTTCTACAGTTGCCTGAAAAAGAGTAAAATATGGCTTTAACAGCCTGAAAAAGATGTCAAATATACTGTAGATTTACTTGGACATTTTAGCCTTTAATTTTAAAATCCTACATCAGAATGGTCCAATATTGACTGTGTGACACCATGGATATGTGATGTCTCTCTCAGACTTGGAATGAAGCTGGTTTAACAGGAGGATTCCGTCCTACAGTTGCCTGAAAAAGAGTAAAATATGGCTTTAACAGCCTGAAAAGTTGTCAAATATACTGTAGATTTACTTGGACATTTTAGCCTTTAATTTTAAAATCCTACATCAGAATGGTCCAATATTGACTGTGTGACACCATGGATATGTGATGTTTCTCTCAGACTTGGAATGAAGCTGGTTTAACAGGAGGATTCCGTTCTACAGTTGCCTGAAAAAGAGTAAAATATGGCTTTAACAGCCTGAAAAAGATGTCAAATATACTGTAGATTTACTTGGACATTTTAGCCTTTAATTTTAAAATCCTACATCAGAATGGTCCGATATTGACTGTGTGACACCATGGATATGTGATGTTTCTCTCAGACTTGGAATGAAGCTGGTTTAACAGGAGGATTCCGTTCTACAGTTGCCTGAAAAAGAGTAAAATATGGCTTTAACAGCCTGAAAAAGATGTCAAATATACTGTAGATTTACTTGGACATTTTAGCCTTTAATTTTAAAATCCTACATCAGAATGGTCCAATATTGACTGTGTGACACCATGGATATGTGATGTTTCTCTCAGACTTGGAATGAAGCTGGTTTAACAGGAGGATTCCGTTCTACAGTTGCCTGAAAAAGAGTAAAATATGGCTTTAACAGCCTGAAAAAGATGTCAAATATACTGTAGATTTACTTGGACATTTTAGCCTTTAATTTTAAAATCCTACATCAGAATGGTCCAATATTGACTGTGTGACACCATGGATATGTGATGTTTCTCTCAGACTTGGAATGAAGCTGGTTTAACAGGAGGATTCCGTTCTACAGTTGCCTGAAAAAGAGTAAAATATGGCTTTAACAGCCTGAAAAAGATGTCAAATATACTGTAGATTTACTTGGACATTTTAGCCTTTAATTTTAAAATCCTACATCAGAATGGTCCAATATTGACTGTGTGACACCATGGATATGTGATGTTTCTCTCAGACTTGGAATGAAGCTGGTTTAACAGGAGGATTCCGTTCTACAGTTGCCTGAAAAAGAGTAAAATATGGCTTTAACAGCCTGAAAAAGATGTCAAATATACTGTAGATTTACTTGGACATTTTAGCCTTTAATTTTAAAATCCTACATCAGAATGGTCCGATATTGACTGTGTGACACCATGGATATGTGATGTTTCTCTCAGACTTGGAATGAAGCTGGTTTAACAGGAGGATTCCGTTCTACAGTTGCCTGAAAAAGAGTAAAATATGGCTTTAACAGCCTGAAAAAGATGTCAAATATACTGTAGATTTACTTGGACATTTTAGCCTTTAATTTTAAAATCCTACATCAGAATGGTCCGATATTGACTGTGTGACACCATGGATATGTGATGTTTCTCTCAGACTTGGAATGAAGCTGGTTTAACAGGAGGATTCCGTTCTACAGTTGCCTGAAAAAGAGTAAAATATGGCTTTAACAGCCTGAAAAAGATGTCAAATATACTGTAGATTTACTTGGACATTTTAGCCTTTAATTTTAAAATCCTACATCAGAATGGTCCAATATTGACTGTGTGACACCATGGATATGTGATGTTTCTCTCAGACTTGGAATGAAGCTGGTTTAACAGGAGGATTCCGTTCTACAGTTGCCTGAAAAAGAGTAAAATATGGCTTTAACAGCCTGAAAAAGATGTCAAATATACTGTAGATTTACTTGGACATTTTAGCCTTTAATTTTAAAATCCTACATCAGAATGGTCCAATATTGACTGTGTGACACCATGGATATGTGATGTTTCTCTCAGACTTGGAATGAAGCTGGTTTAACAGGAGGATTCCGTTCTACAGTTGCCTGAAAAAGAGTAAAATATGGCTTTAACAGCCTGAAAAAGATGTCAAATATACTGTAGATTTACTTGGACATTTTAGCCTTTAATTTTAAAATCCTACATCAGAATGGTCCGATATTGACTGTGTGACACCATGGATATGTGATGTTTCTCTCAGACTTGGAATGAAGCTGGTTTAACAGGAGGATTCCGTTCTACAGTTGCCTGAAAAAGAGTAAAATATGGCTTTAACAGCCTGAAAAAGATGTCAAATATACTGTAGATTTACTTGGACATTTTAGCCTTTAATTTTAAAATCCTACATCAGAATGGTCCAATATTGACTGTGTGACACCATGGATATGTGATGTTTCTCTCAGACTTGGAATGAAGCTGGTTTAACAGGAGGATTCCGTTCTACAGTTGCCTGAAAAAGAGTAAAATATGGCTTTAACAGCCTGAAAAAGATGTCAAATATACTGTAGATTTACTTGGACATTTTAGCCTTTAATTTTAAAATCCTACATCAGAATGGTCCGATATTGACTGTGTGACACCATGGATATGTGATGTTTCTCTCAGACTTGGAATGAAGCTGGTTTAACAGGAGGATTCCGTTCTACAGTTGCCTGAAAAAGAGTAAAATATGGCTTTAACAGCCTGAAAAAGATGTCAAATATACTGTAGATTTACTTGGACATTTTAGCCTTTAATTTTAAAATCCTACATCAGAATGGTCCAATATTGACTGTGTGACACCATGGATATGTGATGTTTCTCTCAGACTTGGAATGAAGCTGGTTTAACAGGAGGATTCCGTTCTACAGTTGCCTGAAAAAGAGTAAAATATGGCTTTAACAGCCTGAAAAAGATGTCAAATATACTGTAGATTTACTTGGACATTTTAGCCTTTAATTTTAAAATCCTACATCAGAATGGTCCGATATTGACTGTGTGACACCATGGATATGTGATGTTTCTCTCAGACTTGGAATGAAGCTGGTTTAACAGGAGGATTCCGTTCTACAGTTGCCTGAAAAAGAGTAAAATATGGCTTTAACAGCCTGAAAAAGATGTCAAATATACTGTAGATTTACTTGGACATTTTAGCCTTTAATTTTAAAATCCTACATCAGAATGGTCCAATATTGACTGTGTGACACCATGGATATGTGATGTTTCTCTCAGACTTGGAATGAAGCTGGTTTAACAGGAGGATTCCGTTCTACAGTTGCCTGAAAAAGAGTAAAATATGGCTTTAACAGCCTGAAAAAGATGTCAAATATACTGTAGATTTACTTGGACATTTTAGCCTTTAATTTTAAAATCCTACATCAGAATGGTCCAATATTGACTGTGTGACACCATGGATATGTGATGTTTCTCTCAGACTTGGAATGAAGCTGGTTTAACAGGAGGATTCCGTTCTACAGTTGCCTGAAAAAGAGTAAAATATGGCTTTAACAGCCTGAAAAAGATGTCAAATATACTGTAGATTTACTTGGACATTTTAGCCTTTAATTTTAAAATCCTACATCAGAATGGTCCGATATTGACTGTGTGACACCATGGATATGTGATGTTTCTCTCAGACTTGGAATGAAGCTGGTTTAACAGGAGGATTCCGTTCTACAGTTGCCTGAAAAAGAGTAAAATATGGCTTTAACAGCCTGAAAAAGATGTCAAATATACTGTAGATTTACTTGGACATTTTAGCCTTTAATTTTAAAATCCTACATCAGAATGGTCCGATATTGACTGTGTGACACCATGGATATGTGATGTTTCTCTCAGACTTGGAATGAAGCTGGTTTAACAGGAGGATTCCGTTCTACAGTTGCCTGAAAAAGAGTAAAATATGGCTTTAACAGCCTGAAAAAGATGTCAAATATACTGTAGATTTACTTGGACATTTTAGCCTTTAATTTTAAAATC
Source organism: Percina caprodes (assembly GCA_013375575.1). Classification (NCBI taxonomy): domain Eukaryota; kingdom Metazoa; phylum Chordata; class Actinopteri; order Perciformes; family Percidae; genus Percina; species Percina caprodes. The sequence goes on along the minus strand of JABXJD010001450.1, from coordinate 83,440 downwards.
CTACATCAGAATGGTCCAATATTGACTGTGTGACACCATGGATATGTGATGTTTCTCTCAGACTTGGAATGAAGCTGGTTTAACAGGAGGATTCCGTTCTACAGTTGCCTGAAAAAGAGTAAAATATGGCTTTAACAGCCTGAAAAAGATGTCAAATATACTGTAGATTTACTTGGACATTTTAGCCTTTAATTTTAAAATCCTACATCAGAATGGTCAATATTGACTGTGTGACACCATGGATATGTGATGTTTCTCTCAGACTTGGAATGAAGCTGGTTTAACAGGAGGATTCCGTTCTACAGTTGCCTGAAAAAGAGTAAAATATGGCTTTAACAGCCTGAAAAAGATGTCAAATATACTGTAGATTTACTTGGACATTTTAGCCTTTAATTTTAAAATCCTACATCAGAATGGTCCGATATTGACTGTGTGACACCATGGATATGTGATGTTTCTCTCAGACTTGGAATGAAGCTGGTTTAACAGGAGGATTCCGTTCTACAGTTGCCTGAAAAAGAGTAAAATATGGCTTTAACAGCCTGAAAAAGATGTCAAATATACTGTAGATTTACTTGGACATTTTAGCCTTTAATTTTAAAATCCTACATCAGAATGGTCCGATATTGACTGTGTGACACCATGGATATGTGATGTTTCTCTCAGACTTGGAATGAAGCTGGTTTAACAGGAGGATTCCGTTCTACAGTTGCCTGAAAAAGAGTAAAATATGGCTTTAACAGCCTGAAAAAGATGTCAAATATACTGTAGATTTACTTGGACATTTTAGCCTTTAATTTTAAAATCCTACATCAGAATGGTCCAATATTGACTGTGTGACACCATGGATATGTGATGTTTCTCTCAGACTTGGAATGAAGCTGGTTTAACAGGAGGATTCCGTTCTACAGTTGCCTGAAAAAGAGTAAAATATGGCTTTAACAGCCTGAAAAAGATGTCAAATATACTGTAGATTTACTTGGACATTTTAGCCTTTAATTTTAAAATCCTACATCAGAATGGTCCGATATTGACTGTGTGACACCATGGATATGTGATGTTTCTCTCAGACTTGGAATGAAGCTGGTTTAACAGGAGGATTCCGTTCTACAGTTGCCTGAAAAAGAGTAAAATATGGCTTTAACAGCCTGAAAAAGATGTCAAATATACTGTAGATTTACTTGGACATTTTAGCCTTTAATTTTAAAATCCTACATCAGAATGGTCCGATATTACTGTGTGACACCATGGATATGTGATGTCTCTCTCAGACTTGGAATGAAGCTGGTTTAACAGGAGGATTCCGTTCTACAGTTGCCTGAAAAAGAGTAAAATATGGCTTTAACAGCCTGAAAAAGATGTCAAATATACTGTAGATTTACTTGGACATTTTAGCCTTTAATTTTAAAATCCTACATCAGAATGGTCCGATATTACTGTGTGACACCATGGATATGTGATGTTTCTCTCAGACTTGGAATGAAGCTGGTTTAACAGGAGGATTCCGTTCTACAGTTGCCTGAAAAAGAGTAAAATATGGCTTTAACAGCCTGAAAAAGATGTCAAATATACTGTAGATTTACTTGGACATTTTAGCCTTTAATTTTAAAATCCTACATCAGAATGGTCCGATATTGACCTGTGTGACACCATGGATATGTGATGTTTCTCCCAGACTTGGAATGAAGCTGGTTTAACAGGAGGATTCCGTTCTACAGTTGCCTGAAAAAGAGTAAAATATGGCTTTAACAGCCTGAAAAAGATGTCAAATATACTGTAGATTTACTTGGACATTTTAGCCTTTAATTTTAAAATCCTACATCAGAATGGTCCAATATTGACTGTGTGACACCATGGATATGTGATGTTTCTCTCAGACTTGGAATGAAGCTGGTTTAACAGGAGGATTCCGTTCTACAGTTGCCTGAAAAAGAGTAAAATATGGCTTTAACAGCCTGAAAAAGATGTCAAATATACTGTAGATTTACTTGGACATTTTAGCCTTTAATTTTAAAATCCTACATCAGAATGGTCCGATATTACTGTGTGACACCATGGATATGTGATGTCTCACCAGACTTGGAATGAAGCTGGTTTAACAGGAGGATTCCGTTCTACAGTTGCCTGAAAAAGAGTAAAATATGGCTTTAACAGCCTGAAAAAGATGTCAAATATACTGTAGATTTACTTGGACATTTTAGCCTTTAATTTTAAAATCCTACATCAGAATGGTCCATATTGACTGTGTGACACCATGGATATGTGATGTTTCTCTCAGACTTGGAATGAAGCTGGTTTAACAGGAGGATTCCGTTCTACAGTTGCCTGAAAAAGAGTAAAATATGGCTTTAACAGCCTGAAAAAGATGTCAAATATACTGTAGATTTACTTGGACATTTTAGCCTTTAATTTTAAAATCCTACATCAGAATGGTCCGATATTACCTGTGTGTCACCATGGATATGTGATGTCTCACCTAGACTTGGAATGAAGCTGGTTTAACAGGAGGATTCCGTTCTACAGTTGCCTGAAAAAGAGTAAAATATGGCTTTAACAGCCTGAAAAAGATGTCAAATATACTGTAGATTTACTTGGACATTTTAGCCTTTAATTTTAAAATCCTACATCAGAATGGTCCGATATTACTGTGTGACACCATGGATATGTGATGTTTCTCTCAGACTTGGAATGAAGCTGGTTTAACAGGAGGATTCCGTTCTACAGTTGCCTGAAAAAGAGTAAAATATGGCTTTAACAGCCTGAAAAAGATGTCAAATATACTGTAGATTTACTTGGACATTTTAGCCTTTAATTTTAAAATCCTACATCAGAATGGTCCAATATTGACTGTGTGACACCATGGATATGTGATGTCTCTCTCAGACTTGGAATGAAGCTGGTTTAACAGGAGGATTCCGTTCTACAGTTGCCTGAAAAAGAGTAAAATATGGCTTTAACAGCCTGAAAAAGATGTCAAATATACTGTAGATTTACTTGGACATTTTAGCCTTTAATTTTAAAATCCTACATCAGAATGGTCCAATATTGACTGTGTGACACCATGGATATGTGATGTTTCTCTCAGACTTGAAATGAAGCTGGTTTAACAGGAGGATTCCGTTCTACAGTTGCCTGAAAAAGAGTAAAATATGGCTTTAACAGCCTGAAAAAGATGTCAAATATACTGTAGATTTACTTGGACATTTTAGCCTTTAATTTTAAAATCCTACATCAGAATGGTCCAATATTGACTGTGTGACACCATGGATATGTGATGTCTCACCCAGACTTGGAATGAAGCTGGTTTAACAGGAGGATTCCGTTCTACAGTTGCCTGAAAAAGAGTAAAATATGGCTTTAACAGCCTGAAAAAGATGTCAAATATACTGTAGATTTACTTGGACATTTTAGCCTTTAATTTTAAAATCCTACATCAGAATGGTCCAATATTGACTGTGTGACACCATGGATATGTGATGTTTCACCTAGACTTGGAATGAAGCTGGTTTAACAGGAGGATTCCGTTCTACAGTTGCCTGAAAAAGAGTAAAATATGGCTTTAACAGCCTGAAAAAGATGTCAAATATACTGTAGATTTACTTGGACATTTTAGCCTTTAATTTTAAAATCCTACATCAGAATGGTCCAATATTGACTGTGTGACACCATGGATATGTGATGTTTCTCTCAGACTTGGAATGAAGCTGGTTTAACAGGAGGATTCCGTTCTACAGTTGCCTGAAAAAGAGTAAAATATGGCTTTAACAGCCTGAAAAAGATGTCAAATATACTGTAGATTTACTTGGACATTTTAGCCTTTAATTTTAAAATCCTACATCAGAATGGTCCAATATTGACTGTGTGACACCATGGATATGTGATGTTTCTCAGACTTGGAATGAAGCTGGTTTAACAGGAGGATTCCGTTCTACAGTTGCCTGAAAAAGAGTAAAATATGGCTTTAACAGCCTGAAAAAGATGTCAAATATACTGTAGATTTACTTGGACATTTTAGCCTTTAATTTTAAAATCCTACATCAGAATGGTCCATATTGACTGTGTGACACCATGGATATGTGATGTTTCTCTCAGACTTGGAATGAAGCTGGTTTAACAGGAGGATTCCGTTCTACAGTTGCCTGAAAAAGAGTAAAATATGGCTTTAACAGCCTGAAAAAGATGTCAAATATACTGTAGATTTACTTGGACATTTTAGCCTTTAATTTTAAAATCCTACATCAGAATGGTCCAATATTGACTGTGTGACACCATGGATATGTGATGTTTCTCTCAGACTTGGAATGAAGCTGGTTTAACAGGAGGATTCCGTTCTACAGTTGCCTGAAAAAGAGTAAAATATGGCTTTAACAGCCTGAAAAAGATGTCAAATATACTGTAGATTTACTTGGACATTTTAGCCTTTAATTTTAAAATCCTACATCAGAATGGTCCGATATTGACTGTGTGACACCATGGATATGTGATGTTTCTCTCAGACTTGGAATGAAGCTGGTTTAACAGGAGGATTCCGTTCTACAGTTGCCTGAAAAAGAGTAAAATATGGCTTTAACAGCCTGAAAAAGATGTCAAATATACTGTAGATTTACTTGGACATTTTAGCCTTTAATTTTAAAATCCTACATCAGAATGGTCAGATATTACCTGTGTGACACCATGGATATGTGATGTTTCTCAGACTTGAAATGAAGCTGGTTTAACGGGAGGATTCCGTTCTACAGTTGCCTGAAAAAGAGTAAATTATGGCTTTAACAGCCTGAAAAAGATGTCAAATTGTTACGCCCCAGTCTAGGGGTGTCCAGGACGCAACATAAATAAAGGCCCCATCTTCCCCGTCCCCCCAAGCAGCCACAAAACGTAATATTTAGAGTCCAAATATATTTATTGGACATAACAAAAATAACATGAAAAACATATCTATATATAATCAAAACAATTGGTGATCAAAACAACATGTAACGTAAACTGAAGCTTCAGGGTGGACTACTACCAAAACAACAAACAAAACAATACTATCTAGAAAGTAAGAACCTAACCTAACAAACCAACATAGGGTCAACAAAACAACAAAGACTTACCTCCCTAAACTAAGAAAACAGGAGAAAACTAAAAACATTGTTGTGGTCCACCCCTACACAGGAAAACAGATAAGTATAACTAGAATCAGTCTAACAGAGTCTACATGTGGCCGGCTGGTTGGGAGGTGAGGAGGATGAGGAAATGCCTGCTGCTCTTTTCCCCACTCTCTCTTGACGTCCGCCATCTTGGTTCTTTATATATCCCTTCCTTCACAGCTGCAGCCAATCATGCTAGGGCGTGGGCTGCCTCCACCAATCATCCGCGAGCAATGGCACAGAGCTATTTACATACAAGAAAAACACAGAACACATGCGGACACACACTGCAAAACCAACATACGACGACAGTCGTAACACCCCCACAACTAAGAATCAAACCAATCCCCAACTTGGTTCAATTCCTAGATGTCCGAGGAACATCTGGATAACGCGTCTGCAATTACGTTCTCAGGGCCCTTCTTATGATGAATCTGCAAGTTAAAATCCTGCAGAAGAAGAGACCAGCGCATAAGCCGCTGGTTAGAGTTTCTCATATTAGCAAGGAATATTAACGGGTTATGATCAGTAAACACGTCAATAGGTTGCGAGCTAGACCCGAGGTAAACCTCGAAATATTGCAAAGCGAAAAGGAGAGCAAGAGCTTCCTTTCGATGGTGCTGTAATTAAGCTGATGCTTGTTAAACTTTTTTTGAGAAGTAACAGACAGAATGATCAATAGCCTGGTCATCCTCCTGCAAGAGCACAGCGCCTGCACCGTATGCGCTGGCATCTACCTCTAACTTGAAAGGACGCGTAAAACAGGGCGCGGCGAGAACAGGTGCACTGCACAGTAATGCCTTGGCAGACTCAAAAGCAGCTTGGCAAGCGGGAGACCAAAGAAACACTTTTAAGGGGCTTACGAGACCCGTGAGAGGAACCACCACATCAGAAAATTGCGGCAAAACCCACGGTAATATCCACACATTCCAAGAAAGCGACGCAACGCTTTCTTGGACTGGGGACCGGAAAATCAATAATCGCCTGCACTTTCTCAGCTAACGGACGCACCTGCCCCTGACCTACTTGCTTACCCAAATAGGTAACAGTGGCTCTACCAAACTCACATTTCGCAAGGTTAAGAGTGAGGAAGCCTCACGGAGACGGCTAAAAATAAGTGACAATGTAGAGAGATGGTCAACCCACGTTGACGAGTAAGCAACAACATCATCCAAATAAGCTTCGCAATTTTGGACGCCAGATAAAACGATGCGCATTAACCGCTGGAAAGTGGCGGGCGATTACGCAACCCGAATGGCATAACGGTATACTGGAGGAAGGTGTCGGGTGTAACGAAAGCCGAGATCTCCGAGGCCCTTGGTGTTAAAGGAACTTGCCAGTAACCTTTAACAGGTCCAGCTTCGTCACATAATTGGCGGAGCCTACACGGTCTATGCAATCCTCCATCCTAGGGAGCGGAAAAGAATCAGGTTTAGTAACGGAATTTACTTTGCGGTAATCGTTACAAAAACGAGGGGTGTTGTCAGGCTTCGGAACCAAAACACAGGGTGAGCTCCACGCACTAGTACTGGGAACAGCTAATCCATGCTCAACCAGATAACTCACCTCCTGCTGCATCATAGCTCTTTTCGACGGATTCACTCTATATGCGTGTTGCTTAATGGGTTTGTGGTCTTCCACATCAATATCATGGAATAGGACAGACGTTTGGCTAGGATGGTCAGAGAAAAGCAATAAGTTACCCTCAATCAAGTTTACAATATCCACACGGGCCGAATCAGACAGATGGGACAAAAAGTCCTCCAAGTTACCCAGTACTTGAATTTCTCAAGCGAGCGGCCGGCATCAAACCACTTTTCTCTGCTAACCCATCATCAGCCAGACTGTACTGAGGAGTAGACACGGACATTACGGGCGCAGCAGGAGACGGCGGGAATCTCTCACTCTGGAAAAGTAATGTTTCAGCATGTTAACATGACATACTCTCGATTTTCTCTTCCGATCTGGAGTTAGCACAACGTAGTCTGTGTCACTGATTTTCCTCTCCACTGTATATGGACCCGAAAACCGAGACTGCAGACTGGATCCAGGTAACGGAAGCAGCACCAAAACTTTCTCTCCTGATTTAAACACACGAAGAACAGATTTTTTATCATAGCGATGCTTCATTTTAACCTGACTGTGAGTCATGTTCTCACGGGCTACCTGACACACATAGTTAAGACGCTCACGGAAAGAACTAACATAATCAAGCACATTATGCTCAGCTTTTGGAGATTCTGACAACCACTTATCTTTAAGGAGACGAAGAGGACCGCACACAGTGTGACCAAACACCAACTCGCAAGGACTAAAACCCAGTGATTCTTGTGGAGTTTCACGCACAGCAAACAACAATAGAGGGAGACCTTCATCCCACTCTCGGTTGGACTCCCGACAGAATTTTCGCAACATGGACTTTAAAGTTTGGTGGACCTCTCAAGTGCACCTTGGGACTGTGGATGGTAAGGACTTGACGTTACATGTTTAACTTTTAGCTCTTTCATCACTTGTGAAAACAGTTTGGACATGAAATTTGTACCTTGGTCACTCTGTATAGTTTTAGGCAAACCAAAAGTTGTGAAGAATTTAATGAGAGCTTTCACAACTGGTTTTGCTCTAAGGGTGCGCAATGGGATGGCCTCAGGGTGCCGCGGCGCACATCACAGTCAAAATATACTGATGTCCTGATTTAGTTCGTGGTAACGGACCCACACAATCTATCAGCACACGTTCAAACGGCTCACCAAGCACAGGGATCGGATGAAGTGGTGCTGGAGGAACAGGTTGATTGGGCTTTCCACGACTTGACATATGTGACAGGTGCGGCAGTACTTTGTTACGTCCGATTTTAACCCCGGCCAAAAGAAATTGCGCAACACACGGTGATACGTCTTTTTTACACCCAAGTGTCCAGCTAGGTTGGAGTCATGTGCAAGACTCAAAATTTGGGCACGATAGTCTGTCGGTACAACCACCTGATTTACAACGCGTATCTCACTGGAGTCAGGACTCCACCGTCGCATCAAGACACCGTTGTTCAAATAAAAACCAGGCTTGCTGTCGTCCTCAGCGGCTACAACAGAGGACAGACACAAAGTTAGAGACGGATCATTTGTCTGAGCATCAATCAACATTTCTCGGGTCACGTTTAAACTCAGGTCTATATCAGCAGGAAAAAGATCAAACTTGTTGGCACATTCAGTTACATTTTCAGTAGCAAGGGACACTGGAAAGGAGGACTCACCCTCATCTAATGTAGCCATAAACGACTCAGACAAATCAACAGCTCCACCGATTTACGAGCCTGTGCTCGCGTAATGGCACACACAGGAAACAGAGATGGCACAGACAAAGCAGAAGAGACAGAGGGGAGCAGCAAACAGGCGCAGCCAAACGGGATCAGTAACAACTTCGGGCAGAGGAAACACTTTTCCTCCGGCCAAATCGTTACCCAAAATAAACGAAATGCCACTAATGGGAAACTGCGGAAGCACGGCGACTTTCACTTGTCCTGACACAAGCGCTGAATGTAAGTGAATCATGTGAAGTGGGGCGTTAAGCTCACTCATTTTAATTCCCCATACTAACAAATCAGAACAACAACGTTTCATTTGAGAGCGGCAGAACACTAGCCAGTATGAACGAATGATAGGCGGCTGTATCGCGAAGAATAGTTACCGGTACTTTATCTGATTCTTTACCAGTAACAGAAACAAATCCCTGAGACACAAACGGCTTAAAACGAGGATCAACCTCAGTTAGTACCGCTTCAGGTAAAAACTCAGTGTGTTTCACAGGTGAGGTCGCGGCGTTTATGAACCCCACACCTGCAGGATGTTTAGAAGTCTTGTGTGGTGCTTTCTTTCTAAGAGCCGGACAAACAGCGATCAAATGGCCTGGCTCGTGGCAATAAAAACACTCGCGGCCCTCACCCGCAACTGGTGAGGTGCTTTTACGCATCATCTTTGGCGACCGATTTCTTCGCTCTGGCAAAACACGTGAACCAAAAATTGCCGGCGAGAAAAACACTTTTATGGGTCAAAATGAATTCATCAGCCAGCACAGCCGCTTTTGCTACTGATGACTCTTTTTGTTCGTTCAAATAAACCACAATGCGCTTGGGTAAACACTTTTTAAATTCCTCGAGTAGGATCAGTTCTCTGATCTCCGCCATAGTTTTAACATTACACGATTGACACCATTTGTCAAACAAAACACTCTTGTCACGCACAAACTCAACATATGTCTGGTTAGCGGTTTTCTCACTGTTTCTAAATTTCTGTCGATATGCTTCGGGGACCAACTCATAAGCCTGCAACACAGTCTTCTTCAATATCTTATAGTCAAGACTATCTTCAATAGACAGACTGGCACAAACCTCTTGAGCTTTCCCCACTAGTTTACACTGGAGGAGAAGGGACCAAAACTCTTTGGGCCAACTCAGGGCAGCCGCTATCCGCTCGAAAGCGCTAAAATACGAGTCAACCTCGGACTCACGAAATGGAGGAACTAGAGCAATGTGCCTACTAATGTCAAAAGCCGGAACAGAAACAGTACCGCGGTCAAGAGGAGACCTCGGGGTGGAGACTACAGGGTTACCTCTTTCCAGCTCGAGAGCTCTGACCCGCAGATGCATGGCTTGCACTTCCAGCTGTCTGTTTTTGGTCTCTACCTCCTTTATTTGGAGGGTAATGCGGAGATCCTCTGTAGTCATGTTACCCATGACAGGATCCGTGACTGGCTCAAGTCCCACACCAGCAGCGAGCATGCCAGCAGCCCCCGCCACTTTCACCTCTGCCATCGGTGCGTCACCCGCCGCGCCACCCGCAGCAGAAACAGCAACAGCCGTATCAGCAGCCGGGTCAGGCAAGACGCCCTGCTCCACCAATTCTGCATACAGAAACTGTTTTAGTTCTGCCTTATTGGCACTGTAAGGCACCTGCACTTCATAATAATTTGCCACCAACAACAGGTCTGTTTTTCTGCATTTATCAAATTTAGCCAAAGAAGGTCCAGCCACAAAATCATCCAGTGAAAACTCCATTATCCCAAATCCCCCCACACACCAAAAAACAACGCCAACCAGAACAACACGCGCACAAAGCTACCCGGAAACGAAGCGCGACAAGAAAGACGGAACGAGCCCCCAATTTATGTTACGCCCCAGTCTAGGGGTGTCCAGGACGCAACATAAATAAAGGCCCCATCTTCCCCGTCCCCCCAAGCAGCCACAAACGTAATATTTAGAGTCCAAATATATTTATTGGACATAACAAAAATAACATGAAAAACATATCTATATATAATCAAAACAATTGGTGATCAAAACAACATGTAACGTAAACTGAAGCTTCAGGGTGGACTACTACCAAAACAACAAACAAAACAATACTATCTAGAAAGTAAGAACCTAACCTAACAAACCAACATAGGGTCAACAAAACAACAAAGACTTACCTCCCTAAACTAAGAAAAAAGGAGAAAACTAAACACATTGTTGTGGTCCACCCCTACACAGGAAAACAGATAAGTATAACTAGAATCAGTCTAACAGAGTCTACATGTGGCCGGCTGGTTGGGAGGTGAGGAGGATGAGGAAATGCCTGCTGCTCTTTTCCCCACTCTCTATCTTGACGTCCGCCATCTTGGTTCTTTATATATCCCTTCCTTCACAGCTGAAGCCAATCATGCTAGGGCGTGGGCTGCCTCCACCAATCATCCGCGAGCAATGGCACAGAGCTATTTACATACAAGAAAACACAGAACACATGCGGACACACACTGCAAAACCAACATACGACAGCCTGAAAAGACAAATATACTGTAGATTTACTTGGACATTTTAGCCTTTAATTTTAAAATCCTACATCAGAATGGTCCGATATTACCTGTGTGACACCATGGATATGTGATGTTTCTCTCAGACTTGGAATGAAGCTGGTTTAACAGGAGGATTCCGTTCTACAGTTGCCTGAAAAAGAGTAAAATATGGCTTTAACAGCCTGAAAAAGATGTCAAATATACTGTAGATTTACTTGGACATTTTAGCCTTTAATTTTAAAATCCTACATCAGAATGGTCCAATATTGACTGTGTGACACCATGGATATGTGATGTTTCTCTCAGACTTGGAATGAAGCTGGTTTAACAGGAGGATTCCGTTCTACAGTTGCCTGAAAAAGAGTAAAATATGGCTTTAACAGCCTGAAAAAGATGTCAAATATACTGTAGATTTACTTGGACATTTTAGCCTTTAATTTTAAAATCCTACATCAGAATGGTCCGATATTACCTGTGTGTCACCATGGATATGTGATGTCTCACCCAGACTTGGAATGAAGCTGGCTTAACAGGAGGATTCCGTTCTACAGTTGCCTGAAAAAGAGTAAAATATGGCTTTAACAGCCTGAAAAAGATGTCAAATATACTGTAGATTTACTTGGACATTTTAGCCTTTAATTTTAAAATCCTACATCAGAATGGTCCAATATTGACTGTGTGACACCATGGATATGTGATGTTTCTCTCAGACTTGGAATGAAGCTGGTTTAACAGGAGGATTCCGTTCTACAGTTGCCTGAAAAAGAGTAAAATATGGCTTTAACAGCCTGAAAAAGATGTCAAATATACTGTAGATTTACTTGGACATTTTAGCCTTTAATTTTAAAATCCTACATCAGAATGGTCCAATATTGACTGTGTGACACCATGGATATGTGATGTTTCTCTCAGACTTGGAATGAAGCTGGTTTAACAGGAGGATTCCGTTCTACAGTTGCCTGAAAAAGAGTAAAATATGGCTTTAACAGCCTGAAAAAGATGTCAAATATACTGTAGATTTACTTGGACATTTTAGCCTTTAATTTTAAAATCCTACATCAGAATGGTCCGATATTACCTGTGTGACACCATGGATATGTGATGTCTCACCCAGACTTGGAATGAAGCTGGCTTAACAGGAGGATTCCGTTCTACAGTTGCCTGAAAAAGAGTAAAATATGGCTTTAACAGCCTGAAAAAGATGTCAAATATACTGTAGATTTACTTGGACATTTTAGCCTTTAATTTTAAAATCCTACATCAGAATGGTCCGATATTACCTGTGTGACACCATGGATATGTGATGTCTCACCCAGACTTGGAATGAAGCTGGCTTAACAGGAGGATTCCGTTCTACAGTTGCCTGAAAAAGAGTAAAATATGGCTTTAACAGCCTGAAAAAGATGTCAAATATACTGTAGATTTACTTGGACATTTTAGCCTTTAATTTTAAAATCCTACATCAGAATGGTCCAATATTGACTGTGTGACACCATGGATATGTGATGTTTCTCTCAGACTTGGAATGAAGCTGGTTTAACAGGAGGATTCCGTTCTACAGTTGCCTGAAAAAGAGTAAAATATGGCTTTAACAGCCTGAAAAAGATGTCAAATATACTGTAGATTTACTTGGACATTTTAGCCTTTAATTTTAAAATCCTACATCAGAATGGTCCAATATTGACTGTGTGACACCATGGATATGTGATGTTTCTCTCAGACTTGGAATGAAGCTGGTTTAACAGGAGGATTCCGTTCTACAGTTGCCTGAAAAAGAGTAAAATATGGCTTTAACAGCCTGAAAAAGATGTCAAATATACTGTAGATTTACTTGGACATTTTAGCCTTTAATTTTAAAATCCTACATCAGAATGGTCCAATATTGACTGTGTGACACCATGGATATGTGATGTTTCTCCCAGACTTGGAATGAAGCTGGTTTAACAGGAGGATTCCGTTCTACAGTTGCCTGAAAAAGAGTAAAATATGGCTTTAACAGCCTGAAAAAGATGTCAAATATACTGTAGATTTACTTGGACATTTTAGCCTTTAATTTTAAAATCCTACATCAGAATGGTCCGATATTACCTGTGTGTCACCATGGATATGTGATGTCTCACCTAGACTTGGAATGAAGCTGGCTTAACAGGAGGATTCCGTTCTACAGTTGCCTGAAAAAGAGTAAAATATGGCTTTAACAGCCTGAAAAAGATGTCAAATATACTGTAGATTTACTTGGACATTTTAGCCTTTAATTTTAAAATCCTACATCAGAATGGTCCGATATTACCTGTGTGACACCATGGATATGTGATGTCTCACCCAGACTTGGAATGAAGCTGGTTTAACAGGAGGATTCCGTTCTACAGTTGCCTGAAAAAGAGTAAAATATGGCTTTAACAGCCTGAAAAAGATGTCAAATATACTGTAGATTTACTTGGACATTTTAGCCTTTAATTTTAAAATCCTACATCAGAATGGTCCGATATTACTGTGTGACACCATGGATATGTGATGTCTCACCTAGACTTGGAATGAAGCTGGTTTAACAGGAGGATTCCGTTCTACAGTTGCCTGAAAAAGAGTAAAATATGGCTTTAACAGCCTGAAAAAGATGTCAAATATACTGTAGATTTACTTGGACATTTTAGCCTTTAATTTTAAAATCCTACATCAGAATGGTCCAATATTGACTGTGTGACACCATGGATATGTGATGTTTCTCTCAGACTTGGAATGAAGCTGGTTTAACAGGAGGATTCCGTTCTACAGTTGCCTGAAAAAGAGTAAAATATGGCTTTAACAGCCTGAAAAAGATGTCAAATATACTGTAGATTTACTTGGACATTTTAGCCTTTAATTTTAAAATCCTACATCAGAATGGTCCGATATTACCTGTGTGACACCATGGATATGTGATGTCTCACCCAGACTTGGAATGAAGCTGGCTTAACAGGAGGATTCCGTTCTACAGTTGCCTGAAAAAGAGTAAAATATGGCTTTAACAGCCTGAAAAAGATGTCAAATATACTGTAGATTTACTTGGACATTTTAGCCTTTAATTTTAAAATCCTACATCAGAATGGTCCAATATTGACTGTGTGACACCATGGATATGTGATGTTTCTCTCAGACTTGGAATGAAGCTGGTTTAACAGGAGGATTCCGTTCTACAGTTGCCTGAAAAAGAGTAAAATATGGCTTTAACAGCCTGAAAAAGATGTCAAATATACTGTAGATTTACTTGGACATTTTAGCCTTTAATTTTAAAATCCTACATCAGAATGGTCCAATATTACTGTGTGACACCATGGATATGTGATGTTTCTCTCAGACTTGGAATGAAGCTGGTTTAACAGGAGGATTCCGTTCTACAGTTGCCTGAAAAAGAGTAAAATATGGCTTTAACAGCCTGAAAAAGATGTCAAATATACTGTAGATTTACTTGGACATTTTAGCCTTTAATTTTAAAATCCTACATCAGAATGGTCCAATATTGACTGTGTGACACCATGGATATGTGATGTTTCTCCAGACTTGGAATGAAGCTGGTTTAACAGGAGGATTCCGTTCTACAGTTGCCTGAAAAAGAGTAAAATATGGCTTTAACAGCCTGAAAAAGATGTCAAATATACTGTAGATTTACTTGGACATTTTAGCCTTTAATTTTAAAATCCTACATCAGAATGGTCCGATATTACCTGTGTGACACCATGGATATGTGATGTCTCACCTAGACTTGGAATGAAGCTGGCTTAACAGGAGGATTCCGTTCTACAGTTGCCTGAAAAAGAGTAAAATATGGCTTTAACAGCCTGAAAAAGATGTCAAATATACTGTAGATTTACTTGGACATTTTAGCCTTTAATTTTAAAATCCTACATCAGAATGGTCCGATATTACCTGTGTGTCACCATGGATATGTGATGTCTCACCCAGACTTGGAATGAAGCTGGCTTAACAGGAGGATTCCGTTCTACAGTTGCCTGAAAAAGAGTAAAATATGGCTTTAACAGCCTGAAAAAGATGTCAAATATACTGTAGATTTACTTGGACATTTTAGCCTTTAATTTTAAAATCCTACATCAGAATGGTCCGATATTACTGTGTGACACCATGGATATGTGATGTTTCTCTCAGACTTGGAATGAAGCTGGTTTAACAGGAGGATTCCGTTCTACAGTTGCCTGAAAAAGAGTAAAATATGGCTTTAACAGCCTGAAAAAGATGTCAAATATACTGTAGATTTACTTGGACATTTTAGCCTTTAATTTTAAAATCCTACATCAGAATGGTCCGATATTACCTGTGTGACACCATGGATATGTGATGTCTCACCCAGACTTGGAATGAAGCTGGCTTAACAGGAGGATTCCGTTCTACAGTTGCCTGAAAAAGAGTAAAATATGGCTTTAACAGCCTGAAAAAGATGTCAAATATACTGTAGATTTACTTGGACATTTTAGCCTTTAATTTTAAAATCCTACATCAGAATGGTCCAATATTGACTGTGTGACACCATGGATATGTGATGTTTCTCTCAGACTTGGAATGAAGCTGGTTTAACAGGAGGATTCCGTTCTACAGTTGCCTGAAAAAGAGTAAAATATGGCTTTAACAGCCTGAAAAAGATGTCAAATATACTGTAGATTTACTTGGACATTTTAGCCTTTAATTTTAAAATCCTACATCAGAATGGTCCGATATTACCTGTGTGACACCATGGATATGTGATGTCTCACCTAGACTTGGAATGAAGCTGGTTTAACAGGAGGATTCCGTTCTACAGTTGCCTGAAAAAGAGTAAAATATGGCTTTAACAGCCTGAAAAAGATGTCAAATATACTGTAGATTTACTTGGACATTTTAGCCTTTAATTTTAAAAACATCAGAATGGTCCAATATTGACTGTGTGACACCATGGATATGTGATGTTTCTCTCAGACTTGGAATGAAGCTGGTTTAACAGGAGGATTCCGTTCTACAGTTGCCTGAAAAAGAGTAAAATATGGCTTTAACAGCCTGAAAAAGATGTCAAATATACTGTAGATTTACTTGGACATTTTAGCCTTTAATTTTAAAATCCTACATCAGAATGGTCCGATATTACCTGTGTGACACCATGGATATGTGATGTCTCACCCAGACTTGGAATGAAGCTGGTTTAACAGGAGGATTCCGTTCTACAGTTGCCTGAAAAAGAGTAAAATATGGCTTTAACAGCCTGAAAAAGATGTCAAATATACTGTAGATTTACTTGGACATTTTAGCCTTTAATTTTAAAATCCTACATCAGAATGGTCCGATATTACTGTGTGACACCATGGATATGTGATGTTTCTCTCAGACTTGGAATGAAGCTGGTTTAACAGGAGGATTCCGTTCTACAGTTGCCTGAAAAAGAGTAAAATATGGCTTTAACAGCCTGAAAAAGATGTCAAATATACTGTAGATTTACTTGGACATTTTAGCCTTTAATTTTAAAATCCTACATCAGAATGGTCCAATATTGACTGTGTGACACCATGGATATGTGATGTCTCACCCAGACTTGGAATGAAGCTGGTTTAACAGGAGGATTCCGTTCTACAGTTGCCTGAAAAAGAGTAAAATATGGCTTTAACAGCCTGAAAAAGATGTCAAATATACTGTAGATTTACTTGGACATTTTAGCCTTTAATTTTAAAATCCTACATCAGAATGGTCCAATATTGACTGTGTGACACCATGGATATGTGATGTTTCTCTCAGACTTGAAATGAAGCTGGTTTAACAGGAGGATTCCGTTCTACAGTTGCCTGAAAAAGAGTAAAATATGGCTTTAACAGCCTGAAAAAGATGTCAAATATACTGTAGATTTACTTGGACATTTTAGCCTTTAATTTTAAAATCCTACATCAGAATGGTCCAATATTGACTGTGTGACACCATGGATATGTGATGTTTCTCCCAGACTTGGAATGAAGCTGGTTTAACAGGAGGATTCCGTTCTACAGTTGCCTGAAAAAGAGTAAAATATGGCTTTAACAGCCTGAAAAAGATGTCAAATATACTGTAGATTTACTTGGACATTTTAGCCTTTAATTTTAAAATCCTACATCAGAATGGTCCAATATTGACTGTGTGACACCATGGATATGTGATGTGTCTCCCAGACTTGGAATGAAGCTGGTTTAACAGGAGGATTCCGTTCTACAGTTGCCTGAAAAAGAGTAAAATATGGCTTTAACAGCCTGAAAAAGATGTCAAATATACTGTAGATTTACTTGGACATTTTAGCCTTTAATTTTAAAATCCTACATCAGAATGGTCCAATATTGACTGTGTGACACCATGGATATGTGATGTTTCTCTCAGACTTGGAATGAAGCTGGTTTAACAGGAGGATTCCGTTCTACAGTTGCCTGAAAAAGAGTAAAATATGGCTTTAACAGCCTGAAAAAGATGTCAAATATACTGTAGATTTACTTGGACATTTTAGCCTTTAATTTTAAAATCCTACATCAGAATGGTCCAATATTACTGTGTGACACCATGGATATGTGATGTTTCTCAGACTTGGAATGAAGCTGGTTTAACAGGAGGATTCCGTTCTACAGTTGCCTGAAAAAGAGTAAAATATGGCTTTAACAGCCTGAAAAAGATGTCAAATATACTGTAGATTTACTTGGACATTTTAGCCTTTAATTTTAAAATCCTACATCAGAATGGTCCATATTGACTGTGTGACACCATGGATATGTGATGTTCTCTCAGACTTGGAATGAAGCTGGTTTAACAGGAGGATTCCGTTCTACAGTTGCCTGAAAAAGAGTAAAATATGGCTTTAACAGCCTGAAAAAGATGTCAAATATACTGTAGATTTACTTGGACATTTTAGCCTTTAATTTTAAAATCCTACATCAGAATGGTCCAATATTGACTGTGTGACACCATGGATATGTGATGTTCTCTCAGACTTGGAATGAAGCTGGTTTAACAGGAGGATTCCGTTCTACAGTTGCCTGAAAAAGAGTAAAATATGGCTTTAACAGCCTGAAAAAGATGTCAAATATACTGTAGATTTACTTGGACATTTTAGCCTTTAATTTTAAAATCCTACATCAGAATGGTCCGATATTACCTGTGTGACACCATGGATATGTGATGTCTCACCAGACTTGGAATGAAGCTGGCTTAACAGGAGGATTCCGTTCTACAGTTGCCTGAAAAAGAGTAAAATATGGCTTTAACAGCCTGAAAAAGATGTCAAATATACTGTAGATTTACTTGGACATTTTAGCCTTTAATTTTAAAATCCTACATCAGAATGGTCAATATTGACTGTGTGACACCATGGATATGTGATGTTTCTCAGACTTGAAATGAAGCTGGTTTAACAGGAGGATTCCGTTCTACAGTTGCCTGAAAAAGAGTAAAATATGGCTTTAACAGCCTGAAAAAGATGTCAAATGTGATTTACTTGGACCAGCCAATGTCCAAAACCAACATAAATAAAGGTCCCATATTCCTGTCCCCCAAGCAGCCACAACGTAATATTTAGAGTCCAAATATATTTATTGACATAACAAAAATAACATGAAAAACATATCTATATATAATCAAAACAATTGGTGATCAAAACAACATGTAACGTAAACTGAAGCTTCAGGGTGGACTACTACCAAAACAACAAACAAACAATACTATCTAGAAAGTAAGAACCTAACCTAACAAACCAACATAGGGTCAACAAAACAACAAAGACTTACCTCCCTAAACTAAGAAAACAGGAGAAAACTAAAAACATTGTTGTGGTCCACCCCTACACAGGAAAACAGATAAGTATAACTAGAATCAGTCTAACAGAGTCTACATGTGGCCGGCTGGTTGGGAGGTGAGGAGGATGAGGAAATGCCTGCTGCTCTTTCCACTCTCTCTTGACGTCCGCCATCTTGGTTCTTTATATATCCCTTCCTTCACAGCTGCAGCCAATCATGCTAGGGCGTGGGCTGCCTCCACCAATCATCCGCGAGCAATGGCACAGAGCTATTTACATACAAGAAAAACACAGAACACATGCGGACACACACTGCAAAACCAACATACGACGACAGTCGTAACACCCCTACAACTAAGAATCAAACCAATCCCCCAACTTGGTTCAATTCCTAGATGTCCGAGGAACATCTGGATAACGCGCCTGCAATTACGTTCTCAGGGCCCTTCTTATGATGAATCTGCAAGTTAAAATCCTGCAGAAGAAGAGACCAGCGCATAAGCCGCTGGTTAGAGTTTCTCATATTAGCAAGGAATATTAACGGGTTATGATCAGTAAACACGCCAATAGGTTGCGAGCTAGACCCGAGGTAAACTCGAATATTGCAAAGCGAAAAGGAGAGCAAGAGCCCTTTCGATGGTGCTGTAATTAAGCTGATGCTTGTTAAACTTTTTTTTGAGAAGTAACAGACAGAATGATCAATAGCCTGGTCATCCTCCTGCAAGAGCACAGCGCCTGCACCGTATGCGCTGGCATCTACCTCTAACTTGAAAGGACGCGTAAAACAGGGCGCGGCGAGAACAGGTGCACTGCACAGTAATGCCTTGGCAGACTCAAAAGCAGCTTGGCAAGCGGAGACCAAAGAAACACTTTTAAGGGGCTTACGAGACCCGTGAGAGGAACCACCACATCAGAAAAATTGCGGCAAAACCCACGGTAATATCCACATTCCAAGAAAGCGACGCAACGCTTTCTTGGACTGGGACCGGAAAATCAATAATCGCCTGCACTTTCTCAGCTAACGGACGCACCTGCCCCTGACCTACTTGCTTACCCAAATAGGTAACAGTGGCTCTACCAAACTCACATTTCGCAAGGTTAAGAGTGAGGGAAGCCTCACGGAGACGGCTAAAAATAAGTGACAATGTAGAGAGATGGTCAACCCACGTTGACGAGTAAGCAACAACATCATCCAAATAAGCTTCGCAATTTTGGACGCCAGATAAAACGATGCGCATTAACCGCTGGAAAGTGGCGGGCGCATTACGCAACCCGAATGGCATAACGGTATACTGGAGGAAGGTGTCGGGTGTAACGAAAGCCGAGATCTCCGAGGCCCTTGGTGTTAAAGGAACTTGCCAGTAACCTTTAACAGGTCCAGCTTGTCACATAATTGGCGGAGCCTACACGGTCTATGCAATCCTCCATCCTAGGGAGCGGAAAAGAATCAGGTTTAGTAACGGAATTTACTTTGCGGTAATCGTTACAAAAACGAGGGGTGTTGTCAGGCTTCGAACCAAAACACAGGGTGAGCTCCACGCACTAGTACTGGGAACAGCTAATCCATGCTCAACCAGATAACTCACCTCCTGCTGCATCATAGCTCTTTCGACGGATTCACTCTATATGCGTGTTGCTTAATGGGTTTGTGGTCTTCCACATCAATATCATGGAATAGGACAGACGTTTGGCTAGGATGGTCAGAGAAAAGCAATAAGTTACCCTCAATCAAGTTTACAATATCCACACGGGCCGAATCAGACAGATGGGACAAAAAGTCCTCCAAGTTACCCAGTACTTGAATTTCTCAAGCGAGCGGCCGGCATCAAACCACTTTTCTCTGCTAACCCATCATCAGCCAGACTGTACTGAGGAGTAGACACGGACATTACGGGCGCAGCAGGAGACGGCGGGAATCTCTCACTCTGGAAAAGTAATGTTTCAGCATGTTAACATGACATACTCTCGATTTTCTCTTCCGATCTGGAGTTAGCACAACGTAGTCTGTGTCACTGATTTTCCTCTCCACTGTATATGGACCCAAAACCGAGACTGCAGACTGGATCCAGGTAACGGAAGCAGCACCAAAACTTTCTCTCCTGATTTAAACACACGAAGAACAGATTTTTTATCATAGCGATGCTTCATTTTAACCTGACTGTGAGTCATGTTCTCACGGGCTACCTGACACACATAGTTAAGACGCTCACGGAAAGAACTAACATAATCAAGCACATTATGCTCAGCTTTGGAGATTCTGACAACCACTTATCTTTAAGGAGACGAAGAGGACCGCACAGTGTGACCAAACACCAACTCGCAAGGACTAAAACCCAGTGATTCTTGTGGAGTTTCACGCACAGCAAACAACAATAGAGGGAGACCTTCATCCCACTCTCGGTTGGACTCCACAGAATTTTCGTAACATGGACTTTAAAGTTTGGTGACCTCTCAAGTGCACCTTGGGACTGTGGATGGTAAGGACTTGACGTTACATGTTTAACTTTTAGCTCTTTCATCACTTGTGAAAACAGTTTGACATGAAATTTGTACCTTGTCACTTGTATAGTTTTAGGCAAACCAAAAGTTGTGAAGAATTTAATGAGAGCTTTCACAACTGGTTTTGCTCTAAGGGTGCGCAATGGGATGGCCTCAGGGTACTGCGCGGCGCACATCACAGTCAAAATATACTGATGTCCTGATTTAGTTCGTGGTAACGGACCACACAATCTATCAGCACACGTTCAAACGGCTCACCAAGCACAGGGATCGGATGAAGTGGTGCTGGAGGAACAGGTTGATTGGGCTTTCCACGACTTGACATATGTGACAGGTGCGGCAGTACTTTGTTACGTCCGATTTTAACCCCGCCAAAAGAAATTGCGCAACACACGGTGATACGTCTTTTTACACCCAAGTGTCCAGCTAGGTTGGAGTCATGTGCAAGACTCAAAATTTGGGCACGATAGTCTGTCGGTACAACCACCTGATTTACAACGCGTATCTCACTGGAGTCAGGACTCCACCGTCGCATCAAGACACCGTTGTTCAAATAAAAACCAGGCTTGCTGTCGCCCTCAGCTACAACAGAGGACAGACACAAAGTTAGAGACGGATCATTTGTCTGAGCATCAATCAACATTTCTCGGTCACGTTTAAACTCAGGTCTATATCAGCAGGAAAAAGATCAAACTTGTTGGCACATTCAGTTACATTTTCAGTAGCAAGGACACTGAAAGGAGGACTCACCTCATCTAATGTAGCCATAAACGACTCAGACAAATCAACAGCTCCACCGACTACGAGCCTGTGCTCGCGTAATGGCACACAGGAAACAGAGATGGCACAGACAAAGCAGAAGAGACAGAGGGGAGCAGCAAACAGGCGCAGCTAAACGGGATCAGTAACAACTCGGCAGAGGAAACACTTTTCCTCCGCCAAATCGTTACCCAAAATAAACGAAATGCCACTAATGGAAATCATGGAAGCACGGCGACTTTCACTTGTCCTGACACAAGCGCTGAATGTAAGTGAATCATGTGAAGGGGCGTTAAGCTCACTCATTTTAATTCCCCATACTAACAAATCAGAACAACAACGTTTCATTTGAGAGCGGCAGAACACTAGCCAGTATGAACGAATGATAGGCGGCTGTATCGCAAGAATAGTTACCGGTACTTTATCTGATTCTTTACCAGTAACAGAAACAAATCCCTGAGACACAAACGCTTAAAACGAGGATCAACCTCAGTTAGTACCGCTTCAGGTAAAACTCAGTGTTTCACAGGTGAGGTCGCGGCGTTTATGAACCCCACACCTGCAGGATGTTTAGAAGTCTTGTGTGGTGCTTTCTTTCTAAGAGCCGGACAAACAGCGATCAAATGGCCTGGCTCGTGGCAATAAAAACATCGGCCCTCACCCGCAACTGGTGAGGTGCTTTACGCATCATCTTTGGCGACCGATTTCTTCGCTCTGGCAAAACACGTGAACCAAAATTGCCGCAGAAAAAACACTTTATGGGTCAAAATGAATTCATCAGCCAGCACAGCCGCTTTGCTACTGATGACTCTTTTTGTTCGCTCAAATAAACCACAATGCGCTTGGGTAAACACTTTAAATTCCTAGTAGGATCAGTTCTCTGATCTCCGCCATAGTTTTAACATTACACGATTGACACCATTTGTCAAACAAAACACTCTTGTCACGCACAAACTCAACATATGTCTGGTTAGCGGTTTTTCTCACTGTTTCTAAATTTCTGTCGATATGTCGGGACCAACTCATAAGCCTGCAACACAGTCTTCTTCAATATCTTATAGTCAAGACTATCTTCATAGACAGACTGGCACAAACCTCTTGAGCTTTCCCCACTAGTTTACACTGGAGGAGAAGGGACCAAAACTCTTTGGGCCAACTCAGGGCAGCAGCTATCCGCCGAAAGCGCTAAAATACGAGTCAACCTTTGACTCACGAAATGGAGGAACTAGAGCAATGTGCCTACTAATGTCAAAAGCCGGAACAGAAACAGTACCGCGTCAAGAGGAGACCTCGGGGTGGAGACTACAGGGTTACCTCTTTCCAGCTCGAGAGCTCTGACCCGCAGATGCATGGCTTGCACTTCCAGCTGTCTGTTTTTGGTCTCTACCTCCTTTATTTGAGGGTAATGCGGAGATCCTCTGTAGTCATGTTACCCATGACAGGATCCGTGACTGGCTCAAGTCCCACACCAGCAGCGAGCATGCCAGCAGCCCCCGCCACTTTCACCTCTGCCATCGGTGCCACCCGCCGCGCACCCGCAGCAGAAACAGCAACAGCCGTATCAGCAGCCGGGTCAGGCAAGACGCCCTGCTCCACCAATTCTGCATACAGAAACTGTTTTAGTTCTGCCTTATTGGCACTGTAAGGCACCTGCACTTCATAATAATTTGCCACCAACAACAGGTCTGTTTTTCTGCATTTATCAAATTTAGCCAAAGAAGGTCCAGCCACAAAATCATCCAGTGAAAACTCCATTATCCTCAAATCCCCCACACACCAAAAACAACGCCAACCAGAACAACACGCGCACAAAGCTACCCGGAAACGAAGCGCGACAAGAAAGACGGAACGAAGCCTCCAATTTATGTTACGCCCAGTCTAGGGGTGTCCAGGACGCAACATAAATAAAGGCCCCATCTTCCCTGGCCCCAAGCAGCCACAAAACGTAATATTTAGAGTCCAAATATATTTATTGGACATAACAAAAATAACATGAAAAACATATCTATATATAATCAAAACAATTGGTGATCAAAACAACATGTAAACGAACTGAAGCTTCAGGGTGGACTACTACCAAAACAACAAACAAAACAATACTATCTAGAAAGTAAGAACCTAACCTAACAAACCAACATAGGGTCAACAAAACAACAAAGACTTACCTCCCTAAACTAAGAAAAAGGAGAAAACTAAACACATTGTTGTGGTCCACCCCTACACAGGAAAACAGATAAGTATAACTAGAATCAGTCTAACAGAGTCTACATGTGGCCGGCTGGTTGGTGAGGAGGATGAGGAAATGCCTGCTGCTCTTTCCCACTCTCTATCTTGACGTCCGCCATCTTGGTTCTTTATATATCCCTTCCTTCACAGCTGAAGCCAATCATGCTAGGGCGTGGGCTGCCTCCACCAATCATCCGCGAGCAATGGCACAGAGCTATTTACATACAAGAAAAACACAGAACACATGCGGACACACACTGCAAAACCAACATACGACGACAGTGGTAACACAAATATACTGTAGATTTACTTGGACATTTTAGCCTTTAATTTTAAAATCCTACATCAGAATGGTCCGATATTACCTGTGTGACACCATGGATATGTGATGTTTCTCTCAGACTTGAAATGAAGCTGGTTTAACAGGAGGATTCCGTTCTACAGTTGCCTGAAAAAGAGTAAAATATGGCTTTAACAGCCTGAAAAAGATGTCAAATATACTGTAGATTTACTTGGACATTTTAGCCTTTAATTTTAAAATCCTACATCAGAATGGTCCAATATTGAATGTGTGACACCATGGATATGTGATGTTTCTCTCAGACTTGGAATGAAGCTGGTTTAACAGGAGGATTCCGTTCTACAGTTGCCTGAAAAAGAGTAAATTATGGCTTTAACAGCCTGAAAAGATGTCAAATATACTGTAGATTTACTTGGACATTTTAGCCTTTAATTTTAAAATCCTACATCAGAATGGTCCGATATTGACTGTGTGACACCATGGATATGTGATGTTTCTCTCAGACTTGGAATGAAGCTGGTTTAACAGGAGGATTCCGTTCTACAGTTGCCTGAAAAAGAGTAAAATATGGCTTTAACAGCCTGAAAAAGATGTCAAATATACTGTAGATTTACTTGGACATTTTAGCCTTTAATTTTAAAATCCTACATCAGAATGGTCCAATATTGACTGTGTGACACCATGGATATGTGATGTTTCTCTCAGACTTGGAATGAAGCTGGTTTAACAGGAGGATTCCGTTCTACAGTTGCCTGAAAAAGAGTAAAATATGGCTTTAACAGCCTGAAAAAGATGTCAAATATACTGTAGATTTACTTGGACATTTTAGCCTTTAATTTTAAAATCCTACATCAGAATGGTCCAATATTGACTGTGTGACACCATGGATATGTGATGTTTCTCTCAGACTTGGAATGAAGCTGGTTTAACAGGAGGATTCCGTTCTACAGTTGCCTGAAAAAGAGTAAAATATGGCTTTAACAGCCTGAAAAAGATGTCAAATATACTGTAGATTTACTTGGACATTTTAGCCTTTAATTTTAAAATCCTACATCAGAATGGTCCAATATTGACTGTGTGACACCATGGATATGTGATGTTTCTCTCAGACTTGGAATGAAGCTGGTTTAACAGGAGGATTCCGTTCTACAGTTGCCTGAAAAAGAGTAAAATATGGCTTTAACAGCCTGAAAAAGATGTCAAATATACTGTAGATTTACTTGGACATTTTAGCCTTTAATTTTAAAATCCTACATCAGAATGGTCCAATATTGACTGTGTGACACCATGGATATGTGATGTTTCTCTCAGACTTGGAATGAAGCTGGTTTAACAGGAGGATTCCGTTCTACAGTTGCCTGAAAAAGAGTAAAATATGGCTTTAACAGCCTGAAAAAGATGTCAAATATACTGTAGATTTACTTGGACATTTTAGCCTTTAATTTTAAAATCCTACATCAGAATGGTCCAATATTGACTGTGTGACACCATGGATATGTGATGTTTCTCTCAGACTTGGAATGAAGCTGGTTTAACAGGAGGATTCCGTTCTACAGTTGCCTGAAAAAGAGTAAAATATGGCTTTAACAGCCTGAAAAAGATGTCAAATATACTGTAGATTTACTTGGACATTTTAGCCTTTAATTTTAAAATCCTACATCAGAATGGTCCAATATTGACTGTGTGACACCATGGATATGTGATGTTTCTCTCAGACTTGGAATGAAGCTGGTTTAACAGGAGGATTCCGTTCTACAGTTGCCTGAAAAAGAGTAAAATATGGCTTTAACAGCCTGAAAAAGATGTCAAATATACTGTAGATTTACTTGGACATTTTAGCCTTTAATTTTAAAATCCTACATCAGAATGGTCCAATATTGACTGTGTGACACCATGGATATGTGATGTTTCTCTCAGACTTGGAATGAAGCTGGTTTAACAGGAGGATTCCGTTCTACAGTTGCCTGAAAAAGAGTAAAATATGGCTTTAACAGCCTGAAAAAGATGTCAAATATACTGTAGATTTACTTGGACATTTTAGCCTTTAATTTTAAAATCCTACATCAGAATGGTCCAATATTGACTGTGTGACACCATGGATATGTGATGTTTCTCTCAGACTTGGAATGAAGCTGGTTTAACAGGAGGATTCCGTTCTACAGTTGCCTGAAAAAGAGTAAAATATGGCTTTAACAGCCTGAAAAAGATGTCAAATATACTGTAGATTTACTTGGACATTTTAGCCTTTAATTTTAAAATCCTACATCAGAATGGTCCAATATTGACTGTGTGACACCATGGATATGTGATGTTTCTCTCAGACTTGGAATGAAGCTGGTTTAACAGGAGGATTCCGTTCTACAGTTGCCTGAAAAAGAGTAAAATATGGCTTTAACAGCCTGAAAAAGATGTCAAATATACTGTAGATTTACTTGGACATTTTAGCCTTTAATTTTAAAATCCTACATCAGAATGGTCCAATATTGACTGTGTGACACCATGGATATGTGATGTTTCTCTCAGACTTGGAATGAAGCTGGTTTAACAGGAGGATTCCGTTCTACAGTTGCCTGAAAAAGAGTAAAATATGGCTTTAACAGCCTGAAAAAGATGTCAAATATACTGTAGATTTACTTGGACATTTTAGCCTTTAATTTTAAAATCCTACATCAGAATGGTCCAATATTGACTGTGTGACACCATGGATATGTGATGTTTCTCTCAGACTTGGAATGAAGCTGGTTTAACAGGAGGATTCCGTTCTACAGTTGCCTGAAAAAGAGTAAAATATGGCTTTAACAGCCTGAAAAAGATGTCAAATATACTGTAGATTTACTTGGACATTTTAGCCTTTAATTTTAAAATCCTACATCAGAATGGTCCAATATTGACTGTGTGACACCATGGATATGTGATGTTTCTCTCAGACTTGGAATGAAGCTGGTTTAACAGGAGGATTCCGTTCTACAGTTGCCTGAAAAAGAGTAAAATATGGCTTTAACAGCCTGAAAAAGATGTCAAATATACTGTAGATTTACTTGGACATTTTAGCCTTTAATTTTAAAATCCTACATCAGAATGGTCCAATATTGACTGTGTGACACCATGGATATGTGATGTTTCTCTCAGACTTGGAATGAAGCTGGTTTAACAGGAGGATTCCGTTCTACAGTTGCCTGAAAAAGAGTAAAATATGGCTTTAACAGCCTGAAAAAGATGTCAAATATACTGTAGATTTACTTGGACATTTTAGCCTTTAATTTTAAAATCCTACATCAGAATGGTCCAATATTGACTGTGTGACACCATGGATATGTGATGTTTCTCTCAGACTTGGAATGAAGCTGGTTTAACAGGAGGATTCCGTTCTACAGTTGCCTGAAAAAGAGTAAAATATGGCTTTAACAGCCTGAAAAAGATGTCAAATATACTGTAGATTTACTTGGACATTTTAGCCTTTAATTTTAAAATCCTACATCAGAATGGTCCAATATTGACTGTGTGACACCATGGATATGTGATGTTTCTCTCAGACTTGGAATGAAGCTGGTTTAACAGGAGGATTCCGTTCTACAGTTGCCTGAAAAAGAGTAAAATATGGCTTTAACAGCCTGAAAAAGATGTCAAATATACTGTAGATTTACTTGGACATTTTAGCCTTTAATTTTAAAATCCTACATCAGAATGGTCCAATATTGACTGTGTGACACCATGGATATGTGATGTTTCTCTCAGACTTGGAATGAAGCTGGTTTAACAGGAGGATTCCGTTCTACAGTTGCCTGAAAAAGAGTAAAATATGGCTTTAACAGCCTGAAAAAGATGTCAAATATACTGTAGATTTACTTGGACATTTTAGCCTTTAATTTTAAAATCCTACATCAGAATGGTCCAATATTGACTGTGTGACACCATGGATATGTGATGTTTCTCTCAGACTTGGAATGAAGCTGGTTTAACAGGAGGATTCCGTTCTACAGTTGCCTGAAAAAGAGTAAAATATGGCTTTAACAGCCTGAAAAAGATGTCAAATATACTGTAGATTTACTTGGACATTTTAGCCTTTAATTTTAAAATCCTACATCAGAATGGTCCAATATTGACTGTGTGACACCATGGATATGTGATGTTTCTCTCAGACTTGGAATGAAGCTGGTTTAACAGGAGGATTCCGTTCTACAGTTGCCTGAAAAAGAGTAAAATATGGCTTTAACAGCCTGAAAAAGATGTCAAATATACTGTAGATTTACTTGGACATTTTAGCCTTTAATTTTAAAATCCTACATCAGAATGGTCCAATATTGACTGTGTGACACCATGGATATGTGATGTTTCTCTCAGACTTGGAATGAAGCTGGTTTAACAGGAGGATTCCGTTCTACAGTTGCCTGAAAAAGAGTAAAATATGGCTTTAACAGCCTGAAAAAGATGTCAAATATACTGTAGATTTACTTGGACATTTTAGCCTTTAATTTTAAAATCCTACATCAGAATGGTCCAATATTGACTGTGTGACACCATGGATATGTGATGTTTCTCTCAGACTTGGAATGAAGCTGGTTTAACAGGAGGATTCCGTTCTACAGTTGCCTGAAAAAGAGTAAAATATGGCTTTAACAGCCTGAAAAAGATGTCAAATATACTGTAGATTTACTTGGACATTTTAGCCTTTAATTTTAAAATCCTACATCAGAATGGTCCAATATTGACTGTGTGACACCATGGATATGTGATGTTTCTCTCAGACTTGGAATGAAGCTGGTTTAACAGGAGGATTCCGTTCTACAGTTGCCTGAAAAAGAGTAAAATATGGCTTTAACAGCCTGAAAAAGATGTCAAATATACTGTAGATTTACTTGGACATTTTAGCCTTTAATTTTAAAATCCTACATCAGAATGGTCCAATATTGACTGTGTGACACCATGGATATGTGATGTTTCTCTCAGACTTGGAATGAAGCTGGTTTAACAGGAGGATTCCGTTCTACAGTTGCCTGAAAAAGAGTAAAATATGGCTTTAACAGCCTGAAAAAGATGTCAAATATACTGTAGATTTACTTGGACATTTTAGCCTTTAATTTTAAAATCCTACATCAGAATGGTCCAATATTGACTGTGTGACACCATGGATATGTGATGTTTCTCTCAGACTTGGAATGAAGCTGGTTTAACAGGAGGATTCCGTTCTACAGTTGCCTGAAAAAGAGTAAAATATGGCTTTAACAGCCTGAAAAAGATGTCAAATATACTGTAGATTTACTTGGACATTTTAGCCTTTAATTTTAAAATCCTACATCAGAATGGTCCAATATTGACTGTGTGACACCATGGATATGTGATGTTTCTCTCAGACTTGGAATGAAGCTGGTTTAACAGGAGGATTCCGTTCTACAGTTGCCTGAAAAAGAGTAAAATATGGCTTTAACAGCCTGAAAAAGATGTCAAATATACTGTAGATTTACTTGGACATTTTAGCCTTTAATTTTAAAATCCTACATCAGAATGGTCCAATATTGACTGTGTGACACCATGGATATGTGATGTTTCTCTCAGACTTGGAATGAAGCTGGTTTAACAGGAGGATTCCGTTCTACAGTTGCCTGAAAAAGAGTAAAATATGGCTTTAACAGCCTGAAAAAGATGTCAAATATACTGTAGATTTACTTGGACATTTTAGCCTTTAATTTTAAAATCCTACATCAGAATGGTCCAATATTGACTGTGTGACACCATGGATATGTGATGTTTCTCTCAGACTTGGAATGAAGCTGGTTTAACAGGAGGATTCCGTTCTACAGTTGCCTGAAAAAGAGTAAAATATGGCTTTAACAGCCTGAAAAAGATGTCAAATATACTGTAGATTTACTTGGACATTTTAGCCTTTAATTTTAAAATCCTACATCAGAATGGTCCAATATTGACTGTGTGACACCATGGATATGTGATGTTTCTCTCAGACTTGGAATGAAGCTGGTTTAACAGGAGGATTCCGTTCTACAGTTGCCTGAAAAAGAGTAAAATATGGCTTTAACAGCCTGAAAAAGATGTCAAATATACTGTAGATTTACTTGGACATTTTAGCCTTTAATTTTAAAATCCTACATCAGAATGGTCCAATATTGACTGTGTGACACCATGGATATGTGATGTTTCTCTCAGACTTGGAATGAAGCTGGTTTAACAGGAGGATTCCGTTCTACAGTTGCCTGAAAAAGAGTAAAATATGGCTTTAACAGCCTGAAAAAGATGTCAAATATACTGTAGATTTACTTGGACATTTTAGCCTTTAATTTTAAAATCCTACATCAGAATGGTCCAATATTGACTGTGTGACACCATGGATATGTGATGTTTCTCTCAGACTTGGAATGAAGCTGGTTTAACAGGAGGATTCCGTTCTACAGTTGCCTGAAAAAGAGTAAAATATGGCTTTAACAGCCTGAAAAAGATGTCAAATATACTGTAGATTTACTTGGACATTTTAGCCTTTAATTTTAAAATCCTACATCAGAATGGTCCAATATTGACTGTGTGACACCATGGATATGTGATGTTTCTCTCAGACTTGGAATGAAGCTGGTTTAACAGGAGGATTCCGTTCTACAGTTGCCTGAAAAAGAGTAAAATATGGCTTTAACAGCCTGAAAAAGATGTCAAATATACTGTAGATTTACTTGGACATTTTAGCCTTTAATTTTAAAATCCTACATCAGAATGGTCCAATATTGACTGTGTGACACCATGGATATGTGATGTTTCTCTCAGACTTGGAATGAAGCTGGTTTAACAGGAGGATTCCGTTCTACAGTTGCCTGAAAAAGAGTAAAATATGGCTTTAACAGCCTGAAAAAGATGTCAAATATACTGTAGATTTACTTGGACATTTTAGCCTTTAATTTTAAAATCCTACATCAGAATGGTCCAATATTGACTGTGTGACACCATGGATATGTGATGTTTCTCTCAGACTTGGAATGAAGCTGGTTTAACAGGAGGATTCCGTTCTACAGTTGCCTGAAAAAGAGTAAAATATGGCTTTAACAGCCTGAAAAAGATGTCAAATATACTGTAGATTTACTTGGACATTTTAGCCTTTAATTTTAAAATCCTACATCAGAATGGTCCAATATTGACTGTGTGACACCATGGATATGTGATGTTTCTCTCAGACTTGGAATGAAGCTGGTTTAACAGGAGGATTCCGTTCTACAGTTGCCTGAAAAAGAGTAAAATATGGCTTTAACAGCCTGAAAAAGATGTCAAATATACTGTAGATTTACTTGGACATTTTAGCCTTTAATTTTAAAATCCTACATCAGAATGGTCCAATATTGACTGTGTGACACCATGGATATGTGATGTTTCTCTCAGACTTGGAATGAAGCTGGTTTAACAGGAGGATTCCGTTCTACAGTTGCCTGAAAAAGAGTAAAATATGGCTTTAACAGCCTGAAAAAGATGTCAAATATACTGTAGATTTACTTGGACATTTTAGCCTTTAATTTTAAAATCCTACATCAGAATGGTCCAATATTGACTGTGTGACACCATGGATATGTGATGTTTCTCTCAGACTTGGAATGAAGCTGGTTTAACAGGAGGATTCCGTTCTACAGTTGCCTGAAAAAGAGTAAAATATGGCTTTAACAGCCTGAAAAAGATGTCAAATATACTGTAGATTTACTTGGACATTTTAGCCTTTAATTTTAAAATCCTACATCAGAATGGTCCAATATTGACTGTGTGACACCATGGATATGTGATGTTTCTCTCAGACTTGGAATGAAGCTGGTTTAACAGGAGGATTCCGTTCTACAGTTGCCTGAAAAAGAGTAAAATATGGCTTTAACAGCCTGAAAAAGATGTCAAATATACTGTAGATTTACTTGGACATTTTAGCCTTTAATTTTAAAATCCTACATCAGAATGGTCCAATATTGACTGTGTGACACCATGGATATGTGATGTTTCTCTCAGACTTGGAATGAAGCTGGTTTAACAGGAGGATTCCGTTCTACAGTTGCCTGAAAAAGAGTAAAATATGGCTTTAACAGCCTGAAAAAGATGTCAAATATACTGTAGATTTACTTGGACATTTTAGCCTTTAATTTTAAAATCCTACATCAGAATGGTCCAATATTGACTGTGTGACACCATGGATATGTGATGTTTCTCTCAGACTTGGAATGAAGCTGGTTTAACAGGAGGATTCCGTTCTACAGTTGCCTGAAAAAGAGTAAAATATGGCTTTAACAGCCTGAAAAAGATGTCAAATATACTGTAGATTTACTTGGACATTTTAGCCTTTAATTTTAAAATCCTACATCAGAATGGTCCAATATTGACTGTGTGACACCATGGATATGTGATGTTTCTCTCAGACTTGGAATGAAGCTGGTTTAACAGGAGGATTCCGTTCTACAGTTGCCTGAAAAAGAGTAAAATATGGCTTTAACAGCCTGAAAAAGATGTCAAATATACTGTAGATTTACTTGGACATTTTAGCCTTTAATTTTAAAATCCTACATCAGAATGGTCCAATATTGACTGTGTGACACCATGGATATGTGATGTTTCTCTCAGACTTGGAATGAAGCTGGTTTAACAGGAGGATTCCGTTCTACAGTTGCCTGAAAAAGAGTAAAATATGGCTTTAACAGCCTGAAAAAGATGTCAAATATACTGTAGATTTACTTGGACATTTTAGCCTTTAATTTTAAAATCCTACATCAGAATGGTCCAATATTGACTGTGTGACACCATGGATATGTGATGTTTCTCTCAGACTTGGAATGAAGCTGGTTTAACAGGAGGATTCCGTTCTACAGTTGCCTGAAAAAGAGTAAAATATGGCTTTAACAGCCTGAAAAAGATGTCAAATATACTGTAGATTTACTTGGACATTTTAGCCTTTAATTTTAAAATCCTACATCAGAATGGTCCAATATTGACTGTGTGACACCATGGATATGTGATGTTTCTCTCAGACTTGGAATGAAGCTGGTTTAACAGGAGGATTCCGTTCTACAGTTGCCTGAAAAAGAGTAAAATATGGCTTTAACAGCCTGAAAAAGATGTCAAATATACTGTAGATTTACTTGGACATTTTAGCCTTTAATTTTAAAATCCTACATCAGAATGGTCCAATATTGACTGTGTGACACCATGGATATGTGATGTTTCTCTCAGACTTGGAATGAAGCTGGTTTAACAGGAGGATTCCGTTCTACAGTTGCCTGAAAAAGAGTAAAATATGGCTTTAACAGCCTGAAAAAGATGTCAAATATACTGTAGATTTACTTGGACATTTTAGCCTTTAATTTTAAAATCCTACATCAGAATGGTCCTATATTGACTGTGTGACACCATGGATATGTGATGTTTCTCTCAGACTTGAAATGAAGCTGGTTTAACAGGAGGATTCCGTTCTACAGTTGCCTGAAAAAGAGTAAAATATGGCTTTAACAGCCTGAAAAAGATGTCAAATATACTGTAGATTTACTTGGACATTTTAGCCTTTAATTTTAAGATCATACATCATGGCATGGCATGGTACCTCCATGGATGTCTAACGAGAAGGGTACCACTGGATTTTTCAGATCACCTAGATCATATAATACCACTACCTTAGCTCTAGTTTTGAACGAAAATGAATAAAAACGGCTGAGTTCACCAAATACCTGCAGCAGTATTTGATACATTAAAAATCTCTGTGAATTAACAGTTGCATGACTGTATATTTTATCAGACATTGTCCAGAGAAAGTGATTCACAATTGTATTTCTGTTTATTTACATTCAACTGCGTAACTAGCTAACGTAGTTAACACATGGCTAGTTGACGTAGCTAGCTAGCTATTCGCAACACTGATATTGTAAAGTATTAACCAGCACTTGGAATAGCGAGAGTCAAAAGGGTAAAAAAAAGCTTTAAATTGGGCTAATTAAAGAAAATATTTCTATACTATTTGTTCTATATTATTTCTAAATGTCTATATATACTAACTGAGCAGCTTTGTCTGAGAGAATTTTAAATAACAGAACATGTTTAGTATTTTTACTGTAGCTACACATTAGATTTCTGATTTCGATATTTAATGGACAGAGAGGGCAAAAGTACTCACTTTCCGTACTCAAGTAGAAGTACAGATACTTGTGTTAAAAACTACTCTGGTAAAAGTAGAAGTACTGATTTAACTTCTTTAATCAAGTAAAGGTAACAATGTACAGGCTTGGAAATGTACTTAAAGTATAAAAGTAAAGGTAGCCTTGCAAATGACAACCATTTTTTATGCCAAGCTACCTGGACCACACACATATTACCACAGTGCAAGCTGAGAAACTTCAGTGGACATGGAAAACACACTCTTTATATGTCCTTGGCTACATTTTAAATGGCTGTCTGCCAATAGGCCTAAAACATCACACATATGACTATTGTGACAGAGACTGGGACTCCAGGTTAATAAGATTCTGACTGAGTAGCAAGATATGGACCCAGCACTTTCTGGCAGCAGTGGAGCGGAGCTGGAGCGGCTGGAATGCGCCCTCTCCCGGTTCATCATCGAATTGGGGAGGACCACGGATGTTGAGCGTCGGCTAACCATCTGTGCCCTCATGAGGAACTCCATGGCCAGCAAACCCTGGCTCTTTGAGGTTCCAGGCATGAAAGACGTTTTCCGTGAGCTCTACCAGCTGGAAGGGAGCCTGCAGGCCACCCTGATCTCCACCAACGAGCCGGCGTCCAGTCGCCGACCGAGCTATTGTAGCTTCCATTGGAGCGTTGCGTTTGTTTTTATCGCCCCAGTGTGGCACTCTGGGTTTTTCTTTAATATGATGTTTAAGATGGTCGGTGTTAATTTTTCGCAGGAGTGCTCCATTTTCGTCCTGCAGGTCAGCACTTTTATGTTCAATTGCCATTATTATAAATGGCCCTACAAAATTTGCCTTCAATTTCCCACCATTCCTTTGTTGGCTCCTAATGTTTTGCCTTAACACGCTGTCCCCAACTTTGAAGATTGGAGTATCAGTAGGTTTTCCTTTTTTTTGTTGATTTTTCGTGTCCCTTGGCCAGGTTTTGGCGAACAACGTCCATTAAGTGTTGTTGTTGTTGCCACGTCTTCCTGCCCCACAACGTCCTCCACAGTGCTGTGAAGCTATAACCAAAATTACATTTCCATTACATAAGGGTGTGTTATGCATGTCTGTGATATACACATCCAGAGCGATATAAATAGAAAAAAGGATTGAAAAATGAAAATATATGAGAAACCAACCATGACTTCTGATGGATATCGAGCCTCTCTGCCGAACATCAGATAATAGGGCGAAAATTTTGTTTGTTTTTTTTGTTCTGAGACCGAACATTACAGCATCCAGATAATCGTCCCAAGTATCTGGATGTTGACCCACCAGTTTGCTCAGGGCTCGAAGACAATGAAGACAATTTCAAAACATTTTATTTATGACATAATCATCATAATATTTGTTACTGGGATCTTCTTTTTTGTAATTGTATTCATGTATTTCTCTGTATGCCATTTCAGTGTTAATATTCCATAGAAGACTATAATGTATAAAATCTTAATTTAGTAAAACAAAGAGCTCACCTCTGAATTGTGCCATTCATCCGCTCGACCAAACCATTAGTTTGCGGATAATAAGGTGAGCAGAGGCTCCTTTTGATGTTCAAAATATCACAAACTGTCTTGTTGATCTGCAAACATAAGCCAAAATCATATGAAGAAATACACTTATTACACCTTCAGTGGGACTCCAACAATTGGAGAAAGCATAAGGATTTTACAATAATACACTTTGTAAAAGTAATAGTTGGTAAATCAACAACTTGTACACAATTTTTGGCTATGACTGAAGTAGGCTACTTACGGAATTGACAAATTCTTTGCCCTGGTCAGTTAGAATCCTTTTGGGGGCTTCAAACTGATGGACAAATTTTACAATGCAAGAAGTAACCTCCTTTGCTGACTTTGACTTCAGAGGGTAAGCCTGTGGCCATTTAGTAAAGTAGTCAATCATGACACAAATATATTGATGTCCATTCTGAGTTGTGGACAATTTCCCGACCAGGTCCATCCCTAACAAATGGTTGTGTGACCTGAAGGTTTTGACAAACAAAATATTTCACATTTACATTTTATTTAAGACATCATTTCTATTTTATCAAGCACTATGAAGAGAAGAGCAGTTGGAACGAAAAGCAGAAGACAGAAGGCACAAGAAGGGAAGAATAAACATTATTCACTGAACAATTATTAATATAAATGGGTTGCTAGGGGAAAATAAACAGCCATAACTAATCTAGGCTTAGGACACATCAAAAGAAGTTCTGCTGCTTTGCAGGTAACTCTGAAGTTAAAAAAAGAGTCATTACTAGGAAACTCATGGCATGTAACCCAACTTGCACAAGCAATTGTCTAGCGTCACACAACAATAATGTGACCTTGTGGAAGCTTTTTTTTTTAATCATTCAAGTTTTTCTATGTTTGTGGTCATAGATGTTGGTGTGAGGAAATTCAAAGTCAGAAATATCCAACTTCTGAGTTGTCTGTAAAGCAGCATAAATCAACTAGTAATACTATCATGAAAACACCAAGTGACGGGATATTTATGTTGCTGTTTTTAATTCAATTGTTTTGATTAAATGTTTTAAATTATTATTATTATTTGACAAATATTTTAAAAGACTTTAAAAGGCCT
The DNA here is from genome assembly GCA_013375575.1 of Percina caprodes. Taxonomy (NCBI): domain Eukaryota; kingdom Metazoa; phylum Chordata; class Actinopteri; order Perciformes; family Percidae; genus Percina; species Percina caprodes. The sequence goes on along the minus strand of JABXJD010001450.1, from coordinate 46,222 downwards.
TTTAAAGTTTTTAGATGAACTAACCTTTATTGGGGTGTACTCTGTTGTTATTGTAGCTGCCTGGCATGCAGAGCATTGGGAAACCTGAAAATTATAAAGCAAAACATAGTTTAAATAATAGGAAAACATTTTTCAGAAATAATTCTAAATTTATAGAACAATAACACCAATGAAATGACAAGCTTTGTTATGGAATAATATCATATGGTTAATTTGTATTGCTGACTTACCCACTTGTTGATATCAACTGACATCCCAGGCCAGTAAAATCTGCGGGATATGCTCTCCCTTGTTTTGGTCTGGCCACAGTGTGCCCCCATAGGGCTGGCATGAAAGTCAAGAAAAATTTTATAACGTGTGTAGTAGAGCTCGTCGCCTAAATGTCGACAAAAAACATGTTTACAAATTGATTTACGATAAAAACCTAACACACCTGTAACTACGTGGTAATCACCATGGCACTGGTGCAAGCTTGAAAAAGTATTTGCACATGCAAATATAAATTAATATTTTTAAAAATAGACCTATAGAAATACATCCCACACATGACTTTCTTTGCAATGCAAGTGTAAGTGATATGAGGTTAAACATGTTTCATCAACAGCAAAAACATTTTTTTTTGCAATAAACCTGATTAAGCCACTATGCTTTAAGCTTTAACCCGTATCCTAATAATGGGGCAATGGATCCGAGTAGGCTATGTAGGCCTTCACCACTGTTATTACAACATTATATTGTCCCTTACTCGTTAACTAGCGGGCTAAATTGTCAAAGAATGTTTCAAACTCAAAATAAATAAATACCATCAACATCATAAAGGCCCGCTTTTCTTCTAAGAAGCAACTTTTCGGTCTTTGACAAGTTTGGTGGATACTGGCGTGTCACTTTGTAATTAACAATCTTTTCGTATTCTAATGGATCGTAGGATCCATTTTGAAGGATGTCTAATGCTCACAGGTAGTTTTTTGACTCCTAATCACCTTAGCCTCTGACCTCAGACGTCAGGTAACGTGACCATTGGGAATTGTAATTTTGGGTTGTTTTTAAACCTCTGAACGTTTCTTTTCTAATTATGATAATGAATATAGTCACAAAAATGTGACTATATCAAAAAAATGGTAATGAAAAACACAGAAATTAGGGGCATTTTCATTTTTTATTGGGTGTAGGACCCAAATTGTCCACAGATGTCACTAGTATGCTTTTGAGTGATGTCTAATAAGGTAGGAACCTTTCAGCAGGTATTTGGTCATGTTTAACGGAGCAGAACTAATGGTTTTTGATCGCATTAAATAGCTACACCCCACAACATTCATATGGATGTATGAAAGTCTGTTGGAGTTTAATTGACACATGGATTATTGCACGTTCATTTGAAGAACATTGTAACCAATAAATGTCCATCAAAAAGCAACGAGCAACTACAGAAAACAGCAGACCTCTCCAAATTATTTCAGGTTGTTTATTGTGACCTGGTAAACACACAAAATAAGACTCATGATGACAGGACAGACCCTTTGCATGTTAGGGATGGGATACACAAAATATCAGGTAGAAAACGGCCTGATATTTTGGGTATCCCCATGTAACTTTAGCTAGACAACAGCAGACCTCTCCAAATTTTGTCAGGTTGTTCATTGTGACCTGGTAAACACACAAAATAACACCCAGGATGACAGGACAGACACACAAAATATCTGGTGAAAAACAGCCTGATATTTCGGGTACCCCCTATGTAACTTTTGCTAGAAAACAGCAGACCTCCCCAAATTATTTCAGGTTGTTCATTGTGACCTATTAAACAAACAAAATAACACCCATGATGACAGGACAGACACACAAAATATCAGGTGAAAAACGGTCTGATATTTTGAGTACCTCCTATGTAACTCATATGGTGAAAAAGTTGTTAATTGAAAAGCCATATTAAACTAAATTAAATTAAAACAGAAATCACGTTAGAGGACCGGGAGGATATCAGTTATCAGTCCAAAATATTAAACGACGCTATAAACAATTCACACGTCGCCTTAAGTAACAGACGAATACACGTATTTATGTAGTTAACTGAGACCCATGTTACTATGGAAAACCCTGTCGAGTCTTCCACGTCGCTATTTGTTCCATTTAAGAGGTAAATTCAAAGTCCAGGAGTTAAACAATTGGAAGGGCAGCAGTATCTCCGCTCTGTGTGCATGCGCGCTCCCGCGGCCAGGGGATACAAATCCTGGCGGGGATAAGTACATTGGCACGACACCGGCATCAACTGTTCAGTAACAATTCAACTGAAAGTTTATACGGTTTATTGGAGATAATTGTGTTTTTACACGCGTGTAAAGCCGTCTTATTGAAAACCCGAATAAGGTTGCACCTATATTTAATTATCCTACCGTATATGATTAAGCCCTGTTAAGAACTGTTAATATACGGCCCAATATTCAATTTCAATTCAATTTTATTTATAGTATCAATTCATAACAAGAGTTATCTCGAGACACTTTACAGATAGAGTAGATCTAGACCAGATAGAGTCTAGAACACACTCCAGAATTTACAAGGACCCAACAGTTCTAGTAGTTTCCTCCAGAGCAAGCAACAGTGCGACAGTGGCGAGGAAAAACTTCCTTTTAGGCAGAAACCTCGGACAGACCCAGGCTCTTGGTAGGCGGTGTCTGACGACCGGTTGGGGTTAGAATGAAGAGTGGCAATAACAAAAATAGAAAAAAATAGTAGCTTGTAGTAGTTCATGGCATAGCAGGGCACTGCGGCATTACAAGGCACAGCAGGACGTAGCAGGGCACAGCAGAGCGTAGCAGGATGAACACGGCATCGCAGGACGTGTAGCGGGACCATGGCGACAGCTGCTACCCTGATTTTGGAGCCTCCCTGATCCGAGGGAACATGCTGGGGAAAAAAGAACATAAGGACGGGGAATGATTCCCCAGAGCTAGGTTAGTAACAAGCATTTCTGGGACATGGATGCACGTAAATGGAAAGATAGAAAGATAGAGGAGCCCAGTGTGTCAAAGGAAGTCCCCCAGCTGTCTAAAACTATTACAGCATAACTAGGAGAGACAAGGTAAAGAGAGGAGCCTGGTCAGGCTAGAACTCTCCCCAACCGGATCGGGCTGTATGCCAAGTCTCCCTCTAGTTTTATTATATTCTTGATTATATGATAGATAGATCTGACAACTATGACGAGAAGCAGGTGGGCCGGGTTAGGTGGACGCTGCGACTCATCACTCCCTAACAATATTCAATTCTATGCCCTAACTATAAGCTTTATTAAAGCATAACCAAGAGAGACAAGGTAAAGAGAGGAGCCTGGTCGGGCTAGAACTCTCCCCAACCGGATCGGGCTGTATGCCAAGTCTCCCTTTAGTTTTGTTATATTCTTGATTATATGATAGATAGATCTGACAACTATGATGAGAAGCAGGTGGGCCGGGTTAGGTGGATGCTATTGCTGTGCATTTCTCTATTTCAATGTTTGTGTCAGGACATGGCTTGCTTCACTTTCATTTGATTTAATATAGTTCAGTGATGTGTTTAGTGGCTCTGTTTTTTAACTTGTAGTAGGCCTATTCTGTGCCATTGTTGCAGCCGTGTGCCTATACTGCGTTACCCGTGCCTAGTTAGTCCTGTCTTGTATTATGGACTTTATTCTTGTTTTTATGCTTGTGTTTATGCGTGTATCCTACATGTTTTCCAGTTTTATTATTGAAGCCTTAGTACTGACACCACAAAGTGCCTTTGTTTTAATAAAGAGTCTTTATCTCGACAGTAGGCCTATGGGTAAGAAAGAAATTTATATTTGGTTGAATAGTGATAACGGTCTATCATTTTCTGGTGTTTCCGAATCAGTAGCCTATGGCAGGCTAATTATTGTCTTGGATAGGCTATTTATAATCTCTATACAGTGAAATAAACTGTGATGGATGCAGTTAGGTGTGTGGTGGTTTACTTTGGCTGAAAACTTCACTGGACATTTGTCAGCACCCCCAATTCAAAATATGTTCCCACAGTTCTGGTGTTTATGTACTTACCTGTAAGTGTCTGTGTCTATTTTCTACTGCACTTGCCAGGACACTCTTGTAATTGATTTAGGACCCAGGTTTTTTATGGTGACGTTGTTGTTTGAATATGAGTGAAAGTGTGTTTATGTACTTACCTGTAAGTGTCTGTGTCTATTTGAAACCGTGCTGCTGCCACTTGCCAGGACACTCTTGTAAAAGAGATTTTTAATCTCAATGAGTTTTTTTTATCCTGGTTAAATAAAGGTCTGAATGAATGAATATGCACTCAAAATCACACCTGACAAATGTAAATGGGCTGTATTTATATAGAACTTTTCTAGTCTTAACGACTACTCAAAGCGCTTTCACATAGAACAGGAACCATTCACCATTCACACACATTCATACACTGTGGCCGAGGCTGCCGTACAAGATGCCACATGCTCATCAGATAAACACTCACACACATCAACACTCCGACATCAACATTGGAGGCAAGCTCAGGGTCAGTGTCTTGCCTCAGGACACTACGACATGGGACTGCAGGGCCAAGGATTGAAAAATCTACTTGAGTACAGTAACAAAGTATTTGTACTTTGTTAATTCCCATCTCTGATAATGGACCTCTACTGCCTGCCGTGCATGGTAAGTTCACTAGGAGGCAGATAACATGTCTATCAGACGGTAGCAGATTGCATACAACAGGTTTTCAGAGATGGCAAAAGTACTCACTTCTTGTACTCAAGTAAAAGTACAGATACTTGTGTTAAAAATACTCTGGTAAAAGTAGAAGTACTGATTTAACTTCTTTACTCAAGTAAAAGTAACAAAGTACAGACATATTGCAAACCAGGGCCAGGATTGGGCTGCACATTTCCAGATAGAAGTAGAAGTAGTGCAATAATCAATCTACACCTCACAGCATATTTTAAAGCCGGCCTATCATAAGCTCAAACCAAGTAATGCCTGTCATTAATTGAGAGAGACAAATTATACAAAGCAAAGAAGTTTTGCAGTTTAGGCAAATCCCGATACAAATCCATCCAGAAGTCCAGGTTCCAACAAAAATGTGATGGTTCCTGGTGCATGTCAATACTGTTTTTTGTGCCACTATAGTAGGTTTCCTGTATGTCCACCATATTATTAAAACAACTCACCCTAGGATCGGTGCCCGGTTGCAAGTTCCAAGTGACCAACTGGGACAAGAAAATTAAAATGTAAAAAGATGCCATCGTCAATTTACTAATATTAAAATACAGTGGTGTGAAAAAGTGTTTGCCCCCTTCCTCATTTCCTGTTCCTTTGCATGTTTGTCACACTTAAGTGTTTCGGAACATCAAACCAATTTAAACAATAGTCAAGGACAACACAAGTAAACACAAAATGCAATTTGTAAATGAAGGTGTTTATTATTAAAGGTGAAAAAAAATCCAAACCATCATGGCCCTGTGTGAAAAAGTGATTGCCCCCTAAACCTAATAACTGGTTGGGCCACCCTTAGCAGCAACAACTGCAACCAAGCGTTTGCGATAATGTGCAATGAGGCTTTTACAGCGTCCTGGAGGAATTTTGGCCCACTCATCTTTGCAGAATTGTCCTAATGCAGTTACATTAGAGGGTTTTCGAGCATGAACGGCCTTTTTAAGGTCATACCACAACATCTCAATAGGATTCAGGTCAGGACTTTGGCTAGGCCACTCCAAAGTCTTCATTTTGTTTTTCTTCAGCCATTCGGTGGTGGACTTGCTGGTGTGTTTAGGATCATTGTCCTGCTGCAGAACCCAAGTTCGTTTCAGCTTGAGTACACGAACAGATGGTCGGACATTCTCCTTCAGGATCTCTTGGTAGACAGCAGAATTCATAGTTCCTTTTATCACGGCAAGTCTTCCAGGTCCTGAAGCAGCAAAACAGCCCCAGACCATCACACTACCACCACCATTTTACTGTTGGTATAATGTTCTTTTATGAAATGCAGTGTTCCTTCTACGCCAGATATACTTGGACACACACCTTCCAAAGAGTTCCACTTTTGTCTCATCGGTCCACAGAATGTTGTCCCAAAAGGGATCATCAAGATGTGTTGTGGAGAAATTGAGACGAGCTTTGATGTTCTTTTTACTCAGCAGTGGTTTTCTCCTTGGAACTCTGCCATGCAGGCCATTTTTGCCCAGTCTTTTCCTGATGGTGGAGGCATGAACGCTGACCTTAACTGAGGCAAGTGAGGCCTGCAGTTCTTTGGACGTTGTTGTGGGGTCTTTTGTGACCTCTTGGATGAGTCGTCGCTGCGCTCTTGGGGTAATTTTGGGCGGCCGGCCACTCCTGGGAAGGTTCACCACTGTTCCATGTCTTCACCATTTGTGGATAATGGCTCTCACTGTGGTTCGCTGGATTCCCAAAGCTTTGGAAATGGCTTTATAACCCTTTCCAGACTGATAGATCTCAATTACTTTCTTTCTCAATTGTTCCTAAATTTCAATGATGTGTAGCTTTTAAGGATCTTCTGGTGGACCTTACTGTGTCAAGCAGCTCCTATTTAAGTGATGCCTTGATTGTGAACAGGTGTGGCAATAATCAGGCCTGGGTGTGGCTAGAGAAATTGAACTCAGGTGTGGACAACCACAGTTATAGTATGTTTTAACAAGGGGGGCAATCACTTTTTCACACAGGGCCATGATGGTTTGGATTTTTTTTCACCTTTAATAATAAACACCTTCATTTACAAATTGCATTTTGTGTTTACTTGTGTTGTCCTTGACTATTGTTTAAATTGGTTTGATGTTCCGAAATACTTAAGTGTGACAAACATGCAAAGGAACAGGAAATGAGGAAGGGGGCAAACACTTTTTCACACCACTGTAACTAGTAACAGTACCAAGTTATCTTGTAGGGTATAGTCCAGCTTCCAAAATGATGTTACTGGCTCAGGCTTGTTAGGCCAGGCTCCAAAAGAGTGTAGTAGGCCAGGCCCGTTTTCCTAGCCTCCAGGATGATGGGTGAGACCCAGGCCAAAGCTCCAAAAAAGACGAAGCAAGCCAGGCCCGCTCACAGGCCCAGGCTGGTTGGCCCAGGCTCCAAAAGAATGTAACAAGCTCAGGCTAATTAGCCCAAGTTCCAAGAGAATGTAGCAGGCTCAGGCTGGTCAGCCCAAGCTCCAAGAGGATGTAGCAGGCTCAGGTTGGTCAGCCCAAGCTCCAAGAGGATGTAGCAGGCTCAGGCTGGTTAGCCCAAGCTCCAAGAGGATGTAGCAGGCTCAGGCTGGTTAGCCCAAGCTCCAAGAGGATGTAGCAGACTCAGGCTGGTTAGCCCAAGCTCCAGGAGGATGAAGCAGGCTCAGGTAGGTTAGCCCAAGCTCCAGGAGGATGTAGCAGGCTCAGGCTGGTAAGCCCAGGATCCAGGAGGATGTAGCAGGCTCAGGCTGGTTAGCCCAAGCTCCAAGAGGATGTAGCAGGCTCAGGCTGGTTAGCCCAAGCTCCACAAGGATGTAGCAAGTGCAGGCTGGTTAGCCCAAGCTCCAGGAGAATGTAGCAGGCTCAGGCCCGTTTGCCTAGCTCTGTTTAGCCTGAGCTAGTAGGATCCGTTGGATCAGGCCCAGGCCGGCAAAACTGGCTCAGAGCAGAGGCACAGCATCCCCTTCAAACTCATAGAAGTCCACAATCCTCTCAAAAGTTCAAAACTAAATTTCCATGTGAATAACTTATACGACTCAAAACTACAACTTCGAAGAATTAAGTACAATAAAATACATTTAAATGAAATCAATCCAGAGAGAGACACTGAGTAGACCTTAGACTAGCCGCCATCTTGGATCAATGTTACTAGAGAGCTACTGAGAAACTACAGTGGACATGGAAAAAAGGCTCTTTATTCTTTATCTTTTTATGCCATTGGCTACATTTTAAATGGATGTCTGCCAATAGGCCTAAAACATAACGCCTGTTTATTGTGACAGAGACTGGGACTCCAGGTTAATAAGATTCTGACCGAGTAGCAAGATATGAATTCAAGTGTGATTCTGTGAGAAGTCTGTATATTACAATCCAATTAGATTCAATTTGGTACTGATGATGCAAAAAAAAAACGAGAACTCCAGTGAAATGAATTGAAACTTGTTAGTGAGGACTAGATCAGGACTGTATTTAAAGCTGATTCTAGTTTCCAACTTGGCCCCAGGTGTGTCTGTTAAAACACAGACGGAGAAAACTTCTCTCTTGATTTTACAATCAAGCATCAGTACAAACACGGGCGTGGGTAGCTCTGCTATGTGTGTGTGTGTGTGTGTGTGTGTGCGTGCATGTGGTTCTGCAAAGAAATAAATAACATTGTAAAGGCTACCATACACAATGCATAGGAATCATGTATGTTAGTAAATAATAACAATAAACCCACTATTAATTACATTATCTTAATGCAGTGTAACTACTGTAGCATGTAAATAATGCACTTAAAATGCAAACGTGATGTTGTTGTTTGTGTTCTTCAACTGTTACCTAGGTTACACCTGGCTGTTGATTCATAATGGTGATTGTTGAACGCCCTTGTTCAACAATCGCCATTATATCAAATCAACAGCCAGGTGGCCTCCGTTGCTGCACCGGAGGCGGCAACCACTGGCCCTCCGGCACTTCCGGGCCCGCCGCCAGCGTCTGCCTCGGCCGGCAGCGTCACGCATGACATCACGGGCCTCGCTGACACGGCACGTCTCACCAGCTCCCCCTTGTGTGCCTGCTCCCTCTGTCTGTCATGTCTCAGGCGATATCTGCCTTTTCATCCCCGTGTTCGCAGGCTTCACCAGACCCGTGCACATGCATCCCTTCATCCCTTCCTCTACCCTTCCTACAGCTGTTCCTGGCCAATCAGCTTCTGCTCCCTCCCTTTCCAAGCTGGCCACACACTAATTCCAGTGCCACATCCAGCAGCTTAAGGGGACCTACCTACTGTCGTGTTCGAAGATTCTTAGCCTTCTTCTTTCCAACTGGTCTGTCCTTAACGTTAGCGTTGTGTGGGACGGTGCGTTCAAATGCACTTGTGGCAGCATTTCCTGGCTTCTCGCCACAGCATTTTCTTTTTTCTACGTGGACTTTGTCGTTCAGCTGTACACGTCGCAGCTCCCTCCGTGGGTTTGGCGGTTGCCGCGGGGGTCATTATTCGCTTTCGCTTGGAATTCTGTGATCGGGCACAGAGTCCAGGTCTCCTTCGTCGACATTCCATTACCTGTACCCCATTGTCGTGGTTATCTTACTTTTGGGGGCACGAATGATCACAAGTCACCGACTTCATCCGTCTATAATCCTTCTCGTCATCCCCGGTTTCTCAAACATCACCATCCACACCTCAAACTCTCTCATATTCACATTTAGAAGTTTCCTTCCCCATTTGTCTTCCACCTCAGCTCCTACCTCAACCCTACGAGCCACTAATCAAATACATTGGCTCCAGGTACGCCGCCAAGGCATCTCCACAACACCCACTTTTCACTATTCCAAAATGGCCACTTGACTCTGGTTTCAGAAACAGCTGAACAGCATTCTCTGCATTTCAGCCACATCACCCAAACATTATTCATTATAACATTATACCCGGTCATCACACATCCACCCAGACCAGCCATCGGACGACATCCACATCAATTTATGCATCTGCACATTCATAATGTTTATTAAATCTTTAACTAACACATGGTTGTGGCGTGGTCCATGCTAGTGAATAGTATTATATTTGTAAAATGATTTCATTCAGAAGGATTTGTAATGATCTGCTGTTTTACGTAACCTGATGTATAGATTTATGTGTAGGGGATCTACGTCAGACAATGACGTAGGCTAATTGCTGTTTTGGCTAACCCTGTACGCAGCTCACAGAGTGGAACCATTGGCCAACATGTCTGTATGAACATTGTGGAAGGTTTTGTATTTTGAACCACTTGTTTTTTCTCCTTAACCTTATATGACACCATATCAGGGAAAAATGTCTTTTATCCAGCCCACCAACACAGAATAAAAGGATCAGGACACTCAAGACATGATATGAATTTGTCTTTCTGTGGACTTGATAGGGAAACGTACACTTGTTGCTGTTGTTTTTTAAAGAAATTGTACAGTATATTTGTTGTTTATTTTTCATTATGTGCTGTTTGGTTTTTTATGTCTGCATTTCTGAACAAAAACCTTCCTTTTATGCTTTTATTAAGCATGATTTCACATTCACAAAAGTAATAATAGTAAAACCTTTATTTAAAGTTTTAATAAATGAAATGCAACAATATAACACTAAAAAGTTCCCATAAAAAAGCAGCACAATTATTTCGTAAAGACTTTTTGTATCAAACTTTTTGTATAATTAAAGAGTGGAGTGCAATATGGAACTCATACAAGCTTCAACCAAACACATACATAACTTTCTTTTGTTGTTTTACCTTGTATGCTATTTTAGAGTAATGGTTGGTTGTTAAAAGAAATAGGTCAGTAGACTACTATAAAACAACATCTTACCCATCATGCACCTGCAATTCAAACAGAGGAGGGCTCTGACATTCTAGTTTATAATCTAAGTAGTTATTGCAGACATACTAAAGCATCCCTTCATTAGTATGTTATTAACGACTGAAACAATTTGTATACAATATGAGGTGGCAGCCAGATGTGCTGACTGGTTTAAAATGGACTAGATCTCAGGCTGATTGGATAACGAGGACTCCATGGTTGCTATGCTTGGTCTCCAGGTGCATCATTCCTATAAGATGAACATTCAAACAAAATCAAAATCTCAGATGGTCAAGAAAAGTTTTTCTCTTAACCTTCACTGGAAATTTCTTCCTAATTAACGCTTCCACTGAGAACTGCCTCCATCCCGACTACAACTAAAGACTCCCAGAGACTGACACAGCAAACTTCCATCATGGAAAATGTGAGATTTGAACCTTATGAAAGCCTACAGTGTTTTTATGCATTTTATTGTCAAGACAGAGTTCCCTGACACTGCTAACAGGCTCTGAGCACACACTCCTGGAGTTGAGCAACAGGAAAATATACAAATCATAATTTACCACATAGGTCTAATATTATAGCATGAAATATAAGCTAATATAACAATGCTTTGAAGATAAACTTATATGAATATTTACTTATAAGGAATGTTATTTTATATTTTTTTCCTCATCAGAAGAAGCTAATTGGCTTTAGTTCCTGGCTGCTGCATAAATCCAAATATTATTCATTAAACTAGTTTTATATGTATTAAAGTACAGCTTGTACTTTTAAGCAAATATAAAAATAAATGCTATAAATTCAAGAAAAGCTTAGGTTTATTCTTTAGAGTATATGGTTATAGCCTACAAAAGAAGAGTTGAGAAATATAAAGAAAATATTTGTCATATACTGATTGATCATAATAATTAAATAAAGGCTGAAATTGATTGAAAACCTCAAAAAGATTTAAAAAAGAGACGCTTTTCACTCAGGCTGTGATATGAACTGGTGCATCATTTCTATAAGATAATTTCTTCCAAATGAACCAAATGTGAGATTTGAACACTGAAAGCCTGCAGTGTTTTCATACATTTTACCGTCCAGACGTCTAGATCCCTCAAAGTTTCAAGATATTTTGTCTGTTGGCTCCGTCATTAATTAACATCTCATATCAAACATACAGAAAAAATATTGAAGTGGAAATCAAGGTTAAATGTTAATAATAATTGACACTGGCAGTATTGGACTGCACCAAAAACACGCGTTGATGAATTATATCTTTTTATTTATTATGTAATAAATGAATTAGAATCAAATCATCCTTGTAATATGGATTTTTGCTGTACCACTCATATGTTTACAATAATGACAAAAAATAATAGAGCGATTTTAAGTGTAGCCATAGGTACAGCATTAAAGCCCATGCACTTCATATATATTCATAACAGATGCATGATTTCAAACAGATGTGATATAATATATGCAGCACTAAAGCTCAATATCCATTGACATGACAAGGTCTTGCTTTGTCACCTGACCTGATGCCCTGTCTTGAGGAGATTTTAACTATTCACTATTCAGTTTTGTAATTGCATGTTGCATATGACTACATTAATGATTTTTAAAGGGGTTTCCACAGCAAATCTGCAGCCAGGAGAAATAAAATCCACTTCATTTAATACCAGATGTTGCAACGCTTCATTCTAACATGTGTGTGTATTGCTGCAGGTCAATGAGCTAAACCACCTGCAAGACCATAACTACTGCAGAAAAAGGAGAACTTCTGCACGCCAGGCAGCGAGTGTAAGGACGCATGCAGCACAGGGTCCATGCTGCGGTGACGACCAGGTGAGACATCTGGCCAAACTGATCTAGTCCTTAAGAATTAGATAACACATAGCAGAGTGTATTGATAGGGACACAGTGTCCCACTTGCACTGCTTATTGGACTAAGTAACTTTTCTAAAGTTCCATCAAATATTCCAGCTGTGTATGCTACGTCCAGCTTTTTGATTTCAAGTCTTTTTGCATGCAGGTGTGTAGCCTAACAAAGGTTTTATCTCTATAATCTTTCTAAAAAGTGACAGAATCTGTGAAGGGCCTTTTAATCTGACATAGTAGTCCTCTGTACCAGTATGTTGTTTAAGTCTACTGGAGCCTGACATCCTCTCATGTGTTGCTGACTTCCCCAGGTGCCGACTGTAAAGAGAAAGCGCCAGCACTCTGCTCCTGCTGCAGAACTTCCCCGGAAGAGGAAGCGGACCTCTGTGGCTCGTCCTTCCAAACCTTCTGCTGTGAATCCAGCTGCTGGAGAGCCAGAGGTGTTGGACTGGGATGCCACTCCTCAGCCTTCCACCTCAGCTGCTGACATTCCAGAGTACCTGAATTTGGTGGCAAAGCCTCGGACCCCACCTGCTGACCTTCCAGTTCCTTCCACTGCTCCACTGCACCACGACAGCCCTCTGCAAATACACAACCGCTCAGTAGAAGAGTACCAGCAGATCTACCATGAAGTTGTAGATGATATGCTGAAGTATGTCTTGTTCAAATCTATTACACAATATAACTTTTAAATCATGTTTTTCATTATGATTTAATTTCTGTTTCTTCCGCTCCTCACAGGTACAAGAGCGGCAGGATGCGTCCGTACAGTTTAGCGCTCGGACGTCGCATCAAGCAGAAGCTGTGGGAAAGGCTGGATCGTCCCACATTCACAGAATCAGTGGCTGGAGACAGCCTGGTGCATGTGGGCGTCTCATACGGGGTCGGGGTCTGTCCTCCACTTTATGATGTGGATATCACGGGAGAACCTAGTCCCAAAACGCTCCCAAAGATCAGAGCGTAGAACTAAAATGAAATATTATCACTTTAGTTCAATGAGATTACATCTGCAAATAATATTGTAGATGAACTTTAAGTCTTGTAGTTTTAAGTTTAAGTGTTGTAGATTTAAGTTTAAGTGTTATAGATTTAAGTTTAAGTGTTGTAGATTTAAGTTTAAGTGTTATAGATTTAAGTTTAAGTGTTGTAGATTTAAGTTTAAGTGTTATAGATTTAAGTTTAAGTGTTGTAGATTTAAGTTTAAGTGTTGTAGTTTTAAGTTTAAGTGTTATAGATTTAAGTTTAAGTGTTATAGATTTAAGTTTAAGTGTTGTAGATTTAAGTTTAAGTGTTGTAGTTTTAAGTTTAAGTGTTGTAGTTTTAAGTTTAAGTGTTATAGATTTAAGTTTAAGTGTTATAGATTTAAGTTTAAGTGTTTAAGTATTGCAGTTTTAAGGTAAGTATTATAGTTTTAAGGTAAGTATTATAGTTTTAAGTTTAGGTATTGTATTTCTGAGTTTAAGAATTGTGTTTTGTAGTTTGAAGTAATCCTAAGAAGTCACACCGCTTGTTTTTAAATCAGTCCATGCAGCCTCTGTTAACTCTCTTTAATCCAGCTCCAACCTCAACAGCTACCTACATCACTTGCCAAGACAGAAACAGCCTCTGCAAACTGGCTGAAGTACTTGCTCCACCTTCCATCTACAGCTTCTACCATCCAGCCAAAAAAAAACCACCCCCTCTCCACCTATACAGCCTCTGTGTACTAATAATTATATCCTCTGTCACTCTGTTGCAGATGTAACCTATGCTTCCAGCGTACAGCAGCCATCTGTTGCCTCCACCCTCATCCAGCAGCGTTTATCACCTAACTGCTGCCATACTGAATCTACAGGTGGAGTATGCTCCGCTTGCGGCCTTACCTCCACCTAGAGCTTCTGTTGGCAACCTGCAGCTGCCACCTCCACCTGCACATTCTGGCAGACGGATGCAGCCTAACCTCCACCCGAAGCCTCTGCCAGCAACCTGTACCTGCCTCCTCCACCTACAAATCTATGCAGACAGTTGCAGCCTCTGCCAGCAACCTGCAGCTTTTTCTGCAAATTGCAACGCCAACTCCACGTGAAGATTCTACCTGACAACTTCAGCTCCACCTACAGCCTCTTCCAGCCACCTGCAGCTCCGCCTACTCTCCTATTTCCATGTAAAGACTCAGAGAAAGAGCGGGGGCCAAAGATAGAATCGTAAATATAACCTTTCAGATAACCTGCAAAAACATAACTGTAATAATAACAGAAAGCCTGGGCTGAAACATTAAGCTGCCTTTCTGTTGACATTAATTTTACGTCTTACTTCTAACTTCTCCTTACAGGTATTTCCATGAATCCTCCAAGTTTTTTGAAAAAAGAGCACAGACCCATAAACATAAACCTGACTGTGATGCTGAACTTCATCGACCAGAAAGAGCTCTTCTTCCTCCCGCTAGTTCTAACTCTAGGTAGTGTGGATAAGGTCAATGTATAGCAGTAGGATACATTTTTGTAGTGTGTTATTGTCTAACCATGTCTTTTCGGATAATTTATGAATGCATGTTAGAAACCATCAAGTCTGTAGACATCATTAGGTGAAAACAGGTGTAAACTCTTTTTTCATGAAAGGAAAGAAGTTAACAGAAAGGAATTCAAATGTGAGATGTTCTGTTCTGAATGTCAACTATTTTACAATTGACTGACTGGAATGGGGATTTAATGGAGGTTTGGTGATGCATGTTACAACAGATTATCCTCATTGTTGTCTCCAGGCCCTGTTGGATTCCAAAGACTTCCAGACCTACCAGGAGCTGATCAAGAGCCTTGAGAGCAATTTCTTTGACAAGAGCTGTGCACCACAGATGAATTTACCTCCTCCACATCCTCTACGTTCCCCACCAACCCCTGATCCTTTCCGCTACGCCCTATTATGCCCTGCAGTGCCCTGTTATGTCCTACTACGTCCTGCTACGCTGCTACACCCTGTAATGCCCTGCAGTGCCCTGCTACACCATGAACTACTAGAACTACTATTTCTAGTCAGAGTTCCATTATCTTTGTTCACTGATCACTGTTCATCACCCCCCCAACTGGCACCATCAGACATCGCCAACCAAGAGCCGGGGTCTGTCCGAGGTTTCTCCCTAAAAGGGAGTTTTTCCTCGCCACCGTTGCACTAAATGCTTGCTCTTGGGGAAATTACTGGAATTGTTGGGTCTTTGTAAATTACTCTGTAAATGTGGTCTAGACCTACTCTTTGTAAAGTACCTTTTGTGCCTTCTTATGATTTGATAATATAAATAATATTGAATTGGATTTTAACAATTTTAAACAGCAGCCACTTAGCTTGCACTAATACTGTGAACTTATAAGCCTTTGCACTGTTGCTCAATAAAGTTCACCAATCAATGCAAGTCAAACCTTCTCATGATCATTCTTCAGAGCTGGACAGAGGACAGGACAAACGGGTGATATGTATATACAGTATATTTGTTGTCTCAGAGCTGTTGTTAAGCTGTTATCAGGGTCCTTAAAAGTTGTAGCAGTGCTGCATCATCCCCATGAAATAGTTGTTTGCCGATCACCAAATGCCCCGTCTCATGCTTTTTACTCAGGAGCACCTTCGGTGTAGTCAATCCAGCATAATAACCTGATTCATAGAGTGCAGACTGTCCTAACCTGGTGCTGGACATACTGTAAATATATCAGTGGCTCTGACGAAACCTTGGACCTTGCAAACCTTGGAGGATAAAGAGAGAGTAATAAACACAAAAGAACTGAAGAAATCTGAATGTTTAATATGCCTTACTGAATTATTAGAAAGAACAATACAAACTTATTTGTTGCAGCAAAGGAGGATATTGCTTAAATGATCGTGTCGTGGTCCATAGTTAAGATAAAGATAAGATTGGTACAGACACTGATAAGTATAAAAAGTCGCTTAAGCGTAACACAAAATGGAGTTAATTTGTTAACTAAAGTTCGGGAGCAGGGGAGACTGGTATCGCTGCAGCCTGGAGCGTCCCATGTCATCCGTCCAGTCTCATGCAAGGGTCAAAAATACGAAATCGCGAATCATTTTCCAGATGGAGTTACGGGTAAATTCGTGACCACAATTGTTGCAATTAAAGTAACAATTTTGCCATAAATACAATTTGCTCATTTCTGAATGTTATGGTTGTGTTGTTCCATATTAACGTAGTCTACATTTGATGAAACCTGCATCGGCAACGCAGCCAACTAACAGCAGGACTTCCTGAAGAGAGATAATAAGGATCTGCACACACAAGAACAAGAATACAAAAATAAACATGTTACACTCTTTCCAAGAATCTTTACTCTTTATTTTATATTATATATTGTATAGCTCTACTGGCGCCGCCTCTCTGGGACCCGGGGGCAGAATGCGGTTGTATTTTTCTACTACCGCGGCCTCGGCCTTCGGGTCTCTGGGACCCGTCCAGCATTTGACTGCGTATCTCTGCTGCCACGGCCTTGGGCCACAATGAGATTGTATTTTTCTTCCACTTCCGCGCCAGCAGTTCTATTGTATGAAAGGGGAAAAAATTAAAAACAAAACCAAATGCTTTACTTCTACTGGGAGAGAAATTCCTTCTATGGCTTCAACTTGGATCAAAGTTGCAGCCATAGAAGGAATTTTTTAGTTTGCCTATAATCTGCATTTATTTTAGAGACGAACACATTTTTTAAAATATTAAAAAAGAGACCAAATATTTTACTCATTAGCATGATAGTTGACGCGAGCTTTCACTTTGAAAAGTAAAAGAGATATAGTGTTTTATTCCAGATGTGAGCTTTTATTTTGAAAAGTAGAAGGTCGGGATGGCAGAAGGATTTTTAGTTTGCCTATAATCTGCATTTATTTCATAGACGGACATATTTTTTACTGTTTAGTTAAAAACACCAAATATTAAAAGTATTTTATTCATTAGCATGATAGTTGACGCAGGTTTATCTTATTCCAGACGATAGTCTGCATTTATTTTGTCAACACAACTATAACATTCAGAAATGAGCAAACCTAATTTATGGCAAAATTGTTTGGGAGCAGGGGAGACTGGTATTGCTGCAGCCTGGAGCGTCCCATGTCATCCGTCCCGTCTCATGCGAGGGTCAAAAATACGAAATCGCGAATCATTTTCCAGATGGAGTTACGGGTAAATTCGTGACCACAATTGTTGCAATTAAAGTAACAATTTTGCCATAAATACAATTTGCTCATTTCTGAATGTTATGGTTGTGTTGTTCCATATTAACGTAGTCTACATTTGATGAAACCTGCATCGGCAACGCAGCCAACTAACGGCAGGACTTCCTGAAGAGAGATAATAAGGATCTGCACACACAAGAACAAGAATACAAAAATAAACATGTTACACTCTTTCCAAGAATCTTTACTCTTTATTTTATATTATATATTGTATAGCTCTACTGGCGCCGCCTCTCTGGGACCCGGGGGCAGAATGCGGTTGTATTTTTCTACTACCGCGGCCTCGGCCTTCGGGTCTCTGGGACCCGTCCAGCATTTGACTGCGTATCTCTGCTGCCACGGCCTTGGGCCACAATGAGATTGTATTTTTCTTCCACTTCCGCGCCAGCAGTTCTATTGTATGAAAGGGGAAAAAATTAAAAACAAAACCAAATGCTTTACTTACTGGAGAGAAATTCCTTCTATGGCTTCAACTTGGATCAAAGTTGCAGCCATAGAAGGAATTTTTAGTTTGCCTATAATCTGCATTTATTTTAGAGACGAACACATTTTTTAAAATATTAAAAAAGAGACCAAATATTTTACTCATTAGCATGATAGTTGACGCGAGCTTTCACTTTGAAAAGTAAAAGAGATATAGTGTTTTATTCCAGATGTGAGCTTTTATTTTGAAAAGTAGAAGGTCGGGGATGGCAGAAGGATTTTTTAGTTTGCCTATAATCTGCATTTATTTTATAGACGGACATATTTTTTACTGTTTAGTTAAAAAACACCAAATATTAAAAGTATTTTATTCATTAGCATGATAGTTGACGAGGTTTATCTTATTCCAGACGATAGTCTGCATTTATTTTGTCAACACAACTATAACATTCAGAAATGAGCAAACCTAATTTATGGCAAAATTGTTACTTTGATTGCAACAAATGTGGTCACAAATTTCCCTGTGACTCCATCTTGAAAATTATTCGCGATTTCGTATTTTTGACCCTCTGAATTTACCATTGGACACACCTCCGCATGAGACGAGACCGCATGAGACGGGACGGATGACATGGGACACATGACGTCACGGGCCTCATCGGCCACTGCCATGGAAAGCCCTTTTAACATTTAAAAGCTAAGTTCGACTATCCGGAATTAACATTGTAGATATCAATAACGTCTTTATGACTAGTCGTAATTATATTTTGGATAGTTGGAATTGTCATTCAAGATATCTGTAACGTAATTGTGACTAGTCAAAACAACAGATAAAGATATCTGTAATTCACTTTTGACTAGGCAAAACTGAATGACAGATATCTACAATGACGTCATTGAAAACGTCATTCAACGCGTCACACATCTTAAATGACAATTGCAGATATCTGTAATTCAGTTTTGACTAGGCAAAATGAAAGTTAAAGATATCTCAAACATCATTATGACTAGTGCAAATTACTGTGCATGACGTTGCTCTATTTTAGATATATATAGAAATACGTATTTTCCCCTCCCCGCCATAATCAACGAATTGATAGATTAAGTAGAATAAGTTAGTAGAAGAAGTTAATTTCCTTATTCTGAGAATGGAAGAAGAAAGAATCATGGCGTTGGCTGTAATAAAAAAAAAACACCAGAAAATGGCATGCAATTGAACGAGCCCTCACGCTTCTGTCTTGCATTAAAAAGACGATTAAAAATGCCTTCGTCCTCTGGCTGCTCCGACATGGTGCTAATGTGCTAATTACACAATTAACAGGTGCTAGCTATGTGATTTGATAATTTGAACAACGCGCTCTGCTCCCGCCAGTGGGATGACTCAATTTGCATCCAGATATCTGCAACGTCATTTTGCCTAGTCAAAACTCTAATTCATGATATCTGTAATTACATTTTGACTAGGCAGAATTAAAGTTAAAGATATCTCAAATTTCAGATATCTCTAATTAAAATTTATTTCAAGATATCTATATCTTGATAATAGATATCTACTATTAAATTACGAATATCCCTAACTCCAGTTTGAGATATCTACAACGTCATTCTGACTAGTCAGAATTCCAGTTCCAGATATCTACTACGCCATTTCGCCTAGTCAAAACTTAATTTAAGATATCTGAAAAGGACCATATAGATATCTTGAATTAAGTTGAATTAAAGATATCTTGAACTGGAGTTATGACTAGTCAGTATCAAATTGTAGATATCTCAAACTGGAATTACAGATATCTACAATTCAGTTGCGTATATCCGTAATTCACATACTGGATATCTGCAACTGAATTGTAGATATCTGTAATGATAAACCACATACAAATGAATGGCAAACATGATGTAATTTGTCCTAGGAAGAATGTCTTTGTGGATATCTGAAATTACAATTGTGGATAGGAAAAATGTATTTGCGGATATCCGAAATGTTCTTTTTGACTAGGCAAAACGGAATTAAAGATATCTGCAACACATATCCAGTCTAGCTTTTAAATGTTAAAATGGCTTGCCATACCACTGCTCGCATCACCAGCTCCCCCTGGCGGGGGTCTGTTTGTATTTCCCCATGCGCCTCTCCTCTCAATGCGGAGCTCCTACGGCGCCGTTTTTCCGCTTTTGAGCCGTCGCCCGCCGTTAGTGTATCACTGACTGCCTTTCATTTTGGCGCACTTTTGCCAGCAGATATCTTTGCATCTATTATCTTCTACCGTGACTGTTATCGCCTCTAATAATTCAGAAGCTTGCATGTTGTCAATTTCTCTCTGGCCTCTGCGACTTCGGTCGCTCAGCCCGCTTCGTCAGCCTCCATCGCTACCCCCAGCAGCAACAACCTCCGGGCCTCCAGCACTTCTGGGTCCCCCGCCAGCGTTGGCCGTGGCCAGTGGCGTCTCATCTGACATCACGTGGCCTCGTCAGCCACAGCAAGCTTCACCTGCTCCCCCTGGCGGGGCTCAGGTTGTGTTTCCCCATGTGCCTACTCCCTTTGTCTGCCATGTCTCGGGCAATCTCTGCCTTTTCAACCCTGTGTTCGCAGGCTTCACACAACCCCGTGCACATGCATCCCTTCATCCCTTCATCTCTTCCTCTACCCTTCCTTTGGCTGTTCCTGGCCAATCGGCTTCTGCTCACTTCCTTTCCAAGCTGGCCGCACTGCTATTCCAGTGCTACATCCGGCTGCTCAAGGGGACCTGTCTACTATCGTGCTCAACGATTCTTAGCCTTCTTCTTTCCAACTGGTCTATCCTTACCCTCCCTATCCCCTCATCCTCTCCCCTCCCTTCCCCAACACCCAAATGTAGTTTGCTCCTTGTGTTAGAGAAAATTCAAGCATAAAAATGTTTATTAAATAAATGTATTTAATAAACTTATATTTGCATTTGTATACAATGTTTATTCTTGTGATTTATATGTGTGTTATTCCAATTATTTAGACGGTACGATGACAAATGTAGCAGTTACGCATAATCAAATAGAAAAAATGGTAGAATAAGCTGTGCCTTTACTGTCCATTCAAGCGATAAACCGATGTTGCGCATGCGCACTTTGATCCTGTATTCTTTAACATGTACGGTAAAAATCACAACTCTGCTGTGCCTTTGCACGTAAATGTGTTATGCCAGTAATCATCTGCGTTACATATCAAACATGGACCAATTAAAATCGAGATATTACTGGCCCTTTGCGTGCTGACGTCATTACACCAGCGACGTTGGAAACGCAATCCCCGCGAAACTCAAAGTCAAAATGACAGCGGCGGTGACCGCCGATATCACAGTGTTGACAAATTTCTCTAAACTCGATTTTAATTCAAAAAAAGAACTAATAGCAAGAGGGAGGTCTACGCCAGCCTTAGATGGACTACTGCAGCAAAAGGGACAAAAACTCGTCCGATCGTTTCAAACGGACTGGTATGGAAGAAGAGATGTGGCTATGTGGCTGTGCTAACAGTCAGCAGATGGACCTCTACGGGGTCCTGGGATCTGAACAACCTGCCCGCAGCTTTAACCAAGCATGAAAAACCGTCAGCTCATATAATACCAGCAACTACAGCTTCGGTGGATCGCACATTTTCCACCCTGAAACGGATCAAAACATGCAGTCGGAACCGGACCAGGCAAGCACGTCTTTCAGCCCTTGCCATTCTGTCAATTGAGAGTCAGAGACGATGCAAACTGAAGGCCCGTAAAGACGAGTTTTACAACGCTGTGATCGCCGTCTTCACGAGGAAAGAGCGTCGGATGGATTTTATGTACCGATAAACTACCGATTGGTGAGTCAGAAACTATTTTGGGCTTAGTGCAAGCCATTTGCCTTCATATTCAGTTGAGCAGTGTGTGTTTTCATTGTTGCTGACTATGACTGACAGACATAATTGGCCGCTGTGCAATAATTACCTCCATTAATTAAGCAACCTCCATTAAAAGGCTCCAACTGGTTCAGAACTCAGCCGCACGACTCATCACCCGCTCCACATCCTGGCACCACATCACTCCGGTCCTAAAACAGCTACACTGGCTTCCCATTTCTCACCGGATCACATACAAAATCCTGGTCCTTACCTACAAAGCCATACACCACCTTGCCCCGTCATACCTCACTGTCCTCCTCTCCCCCTACAAACCTTCACGGTCCCTCCGATCCGCCTCAGCCGGTCTCCTCTATGTCCCCAAGTCAAAGCTCCGCAGTTTTGGGGACAGAGCCTTTTCCAGGACAGCATGAGATCCGCATCTCTGAGTCCCTCACCATTTTTCAGTCCCGTCTGAAGACCCATCTCTTCTGTTCTGCCTATCCTTAGTTTTTTTTTTTTTTTAATATATATTTATCTGTTTCTCCTCTGTAAAGCGACTTTGAGCTTGGGAAAAGCGCTATATAAATTCAATTTATTATTATTAATAATTAGAACAAAGATGGTTTCATAACTTGCATGCTGATGCTGGACATTAACGTGTGTGTGTGTGTGTGTGTGTGTGTGTGTGTGTGTGTGTGTGTGTGTGTGTGTGTGTGTGAGAGAGAGAGAGAGAGAATATATGTCACCCAGAGTATTTGTCTGAAACTTTAACTTTGCGGGAGCACAACCGGTCATTGCGGTCTTCAAATCAGCGAGTTTTAGAAATCCCAATGTCCAGGTATAAATGGGGGGGGGGAATCAGGCTTTTGCGGTTGCTGCCACGAGACTCTGGAACAACACCCACTTTTCACTATTCCAAAATGGCCACTTGACTCTGGTTTCAGAAACAGCTGAACAGCATTCTCTGCATTTCAGCCACATCACCCAAACATTATTCATTATAACATTATAATTATATATTATTATACCCGGTCATCACACATCCTCCCAGACCAGCCATTGGACGACATCCACATCAATTTATGTATCTGCACATTCATAATGTTTGTTAAATCTTTAACTAACACATGGTTGTGGCGTGGTCCATGCTGGTCAATAGTATTATATTTGTAAAATGATTTCATTCAGAAGGATTTGTAATGCTCTGCTGTTTTACGTAACCTGATGTATAGATTTATGTGTAGGGGATCTACGTCAGACACCCTCCCATATGTGTCCATTACTGAGGAAGGTTTGTCTCCAATGTTCAATGGAAAAAAGTTTGGACCTTAACTTCAAGATACTTGACCTTAAGTTTTCTTTTACAAACTTCTATCGATGCTATCCAGCAAACCAGTACTTGCAAAGCATAGGAAATGACATTGATATGAATTTGTCTTTCTGTGGACTTGATAGGGAAACGTACACTTGTTGCTGTTGTTTTTTAAAGAAATTGTACAGTATATTTGTTGTTTATTTTTCATTATGTGCTGTTTGGTTTTTTATGTCTGCATTTCAGAACAAAAACCTTCCTTTTATACTTTTATTAAGCATGATTTCACATTCACAAAAGTAATAATAGAAAACCTTTATTTAAAGTTTTAATAAATTAAATGCAACAATATAACACTAAAGACTCTGTTTATTGTATGTAACCTGTTATTTACCTTCTTCCTCCAAGTTCCCATAAAAAGCAGCACAATTATTTCGTAAAGACTTTTGTATCAAACTTTTGTATAATTAAAGAGTGGAGTGCAATATGGAACTCATACAAGCTTCAACCAAACACATACATAACTTTCTTTTGTTGTTTTACCTTGTATGCTATTTTAGAGTAATGGTTGAATTGTTAAAAGAAATAGGTCAGTAGGCTACTATAAAACAACATCTTACCCATCATGCACCTGCAATTCAAACAGAGGAGGGCTCTGACATTCTAGTTTATAATCTAAGTAGTTATTGCAGACATACTAAAGCATCCCTTCATTAGTATGTTATTAACGACTGAAACAATTTGTATAACAGACAATATGAGGTGGCAGCCAGATGTGCTGACTGGTTTAAAATGGACTAGATCTCAGGCTGATTGGATAACGAGGACTCCATGGTTGCTATGCTTGGTCTCCAGGTGCATCATTCCTATAAGATGAACATTCAAACAAAATCAAAATCTCAGATGGTCAAGAAAAGTTTTTCTCTTAACCTTCACTGGAAATTTCTTCCTAATTAACGCTTCCACTGAGAACTGCCTCCATCCTGACTACAACTAAAGACTCCCAGAGACTGACACAGCAAACCTCCATCATGGAAAATGTGAGATTTGAACCTTATGAAAGCCTGCAGTGTTTTTATGCATTTTATTGTCAAGACAGAGTTCCCTGACACTGCTAACAGGCTCTGAGCACACACTCCTGGAGTTGAGCAACAGGAAAATATACAAATCATAATTTACCACATAGGTCTAATATTATAGCATGAAATATAAGCTAATATAACAATGCTTTGAAGATAAACTTATATGAATATTTACTTATAAGGAATTTTATTTTATATGTTTTTCCTCATCAGAAGAAGCTAATTGGCTTTAGTTCCTGGCTGCTGCATAAATCCAAATATTATTCATTAAACTAGTTTTATATGTATTAAAGTACAGCTTATACTTTTAAGCAAATATAAAAATAAATGCTACAAATTCAAGAAAAGCTTAGGTTTATTCTTTAGAGTATATGGTTATAGCCTACAAAAGAAGAGTTGAGAAATATAAAGAAAATATTTGTCATATACTGATTGATCATAATAATTAAATAAAGGCTGAAATTGATTGAAAAACTCATAAAAAGATTTAAAAAAGAGACGCTTTTCACTCAGGCTGTGATATGAACTGGTGCATCATTTCTATAAGATAATTTCTTCCAAATGAACCAAATGTGAGGTTTGAACACTTTGAAAGCCTGCAGTGTTTTCATACATTTTACCGTCCAGACGTCTAGATCCCTCAAAGTTTCAAGATGTTTTGTCTGTTGGCTCCGTCATTAATTAACATCTCATATCAAACATACAGAAAAAATATTGAAGTGGAAATCAAGGTTAAATATTAATAATGTTGGACATGGCTGTTTTAACATAATAATTGACACTGGCAGTATTGGACTGCACAAAAATATGCGTTGATGAATTAATCTAAAATTATATATTATTATGTAATAAATTAATACATTTAAATCAAATCATCCTTGTGATATGGATTTTTGCTGTACTGCTCATATGTTTACAATAATGACAAAAATAATAGAGCGATTTTAAGTGTAGCCATAAGTACAGCATTAAAGCCCATGCACTTCATATATATACATAGCAGATGCATGATTTCAAACAGATGTAATATAATATATGCAGCACTAAAGCTCAATATCCATTGACATGACAAGGTCTTGCTTTGTCACCTGACCTGATGCCCTGTCTTGAGGAGATTTTAACTATTCACTATTCAGTTTTGTAATTGCATGTTGCGTATGACTACATTAATGATTTTTAATGGGGTTTCCACAGCAAATCTGCAGCCAGGAGAAATAAAATCCACTTCATTTTATACCAGATGTTGCAACGCTTCATTCTAACATGTGTGTGTATTGCTGCAGGTCAATGAGTTAAACCACCTGCAAGACCATAACTACTGCAGAAAAAGGAGAACTTCTGCACGCCAGGCAGCGAGTGTAAGGACGCATGCAGCACAGTGTCCATGCTGCGGTGACGACCAGGTGAGACATCTGGCCAAACTGATCTAGTCCTTAAGAATTAGATAACACATAGCAGAGTGTATTGATAGGGACACAGTGTCCCACTTGCACTGCTTATTGGACTCAGTAACTTTTCTAAAGTTCCATCAAATATTCCAGCTGTGTATGCTATGTCCAGCTTTTTGATTTCAAGTCTTTTTGCATGCAGGTGTGTAGCCTAACAAAGGTTTTATCTCTATAATCTTTCTAAAAAGTGACAGAATCTGTGAAGGGCCTTTTAATCTGACATAGTAGTCCTCTGTACCAGTATGTTGTTTAAGTCTACTGGAGCCTGACATCCTCTCATGTGTTGCTGACTTTCCCAGGTGCCGACTGTAAAGAGAAAGCGCCAGCACTCTGCTCCTGCTGCAGAACTTCCCGGAAGAGGAAGCGGACCTCTGTGGCTCGTCCTTCCAAACCTTCTGCTGTGAATCCAGCTGCTGGAGAGCCAGAGGTGTTGGACTGGGATGCCACTCCTCAGCCTTCCACCTCAGCTGCTGACATTCCAGAGTACCTGAATTTGGTGGCAAAGCCTCGGACCCCACCTGCTGACCTTCCAGTTCCTTCCACTGCTCCACTGCACCACGACAGCCCTCTGCAAATACACAACCGCTCAGTAGAAGAGTACCAGCAGATCTACCATGAAGTTGTAGATGATATGCTGAAGTATGTCTTGTTCAAATCTATTACACAATATAACTTTTAAATCATGTTTTTCATTATGATTTAATTTCTGTTTCTTCCGCTCCTCACAGGTACAAGAGCGGCAGGATGCGTCCGTACAGTTTAGCGCTCGGACGTCGCATCAAGCAGAAGCTGTGGGAAAGGCTGGATCGTCCCACATTCACAGAATCAGTGGCTGGAGACAGCCTGGTGCATGTGGGCGTCTCATACGGGGTCGGGGTCTGTCCTCCACTTTATGATGTGGATATCACGGGAGAACCTAGTCCCAAAACGCTCCCAAAGATCAGAGCGTAGAACTAAAATGAAATATTATCACTTTAGTTCAATGAGATTACATCTGCAAATAATATTGTGGATGAACTTTAAGTCTTGTAGTTTTAAGTTTAAGTGTTGTAGATTTAAGTTTAAGTGTTATAGATTTAAGTTTAAGTGTTATAGATTTAAGTTTAAGTGTTATAGATTTAAGTTTAAGTGTTGTAGATTTAAGTGTAAGTGTTGTAGTTTTAAGTGTAAGTGTTATAGTTTTAAGTTTAAGTGTTGTAGATTTAAGTTTAAGTGTTATAGATTTAAGTTTAAGTGTTATAGATTTAAGTGTTGTAGATTTAAGTTTAAGTGTTGTAGTTTTAAGTTTAAGTGTTATAGATTTAAGTTTAAGTGTTATAGATTTAAGTTTAAGTGTTATAGATTTAAGTTTAAGTGTTGTAGTTTTAAGTTTAAGTGTTATAGATTTAAGTTTAAGTGTTGTAGATTTAAGTTTAAGTGTTGTAGATTTAAGTTTAAGTGTTTAAGTATTGCAGTTTTAAGGTAAGTATTATAGTTTTAAGGTAAGTATTATAGTTTTAAGTTTAGGTATTGTATTTCTGAGTTTAAGAATTGTGTTTTCAGTTTAAGTTTTGTAGTTTGAAGTAATCCTAATAAGTCACACCGCTTGTTTTTAAATCAGTCCATGCAGCCTCTGTTAACTCTCTTTAATCCAGCTCCAACCTCAACAGCTACCTACATCACTTGCCAAGACAGAAACAGCCTCTGCAAACTGGCTGAAGTACTTGCTCCACCTTCCATCTACAGCTTCTACCATCCAGCCAAAAAACACCCCTCTCCACCTATACAGCCTCTGTGTACTAATAATTATATCCTCCGTCACTCTGTTGCAGGTGTAACCTATGCTTCCAGCATACAGCAGCCATCTGTTGCCTCCACCCTCATCCATCAGCGTTTATCACCTAACTGCTGCCATACTGAATCTACAGGTGGAGTATGCTCCGCTTGCGGCCTTACGTCCACCTAGAGCTTCTGTTGGCAACCTGCAGCTGCCACCTCCACCTGCACATTCTGGCAGACGGATGCAGCCTAACCTCCACCCGAAGCCTCTGCCAGCAACCTGCAGCTGCAGCTTTTTCTGCAAATTGCAACGCCAACTCCACGTGAAGATTCTACCAGACAACTTCAGCTCCACCTACAGCCTCTTCCAGCCACCTG
This sequence comes from Percina caprodes, assembly GCA_013375575.1. Taxonomy (NCBI): domain Eukaryota; kingdom Metazoa; phylum Chordata; class Actinopteri; order Perciformes; family Percidae; genus Percina; species Percina caprodes. Next base: position 18,420 of record JABXJD010001450.1, on the reverse strand, counting down.
CAGCTCCGCCTACTCCTATTTCCATGTAAAGACTCAGAGAAAGAGCGGGGCCAAAGATAGAATCGTAAATATAACCTTTCAGATAACCTGCAAAAACATAACTGTAATAATAACAGAAAGCCTGGGCTGAAACATTAAGCTGCCTTTCTGTTGACATTAATTTTACGTCTTACTTCTAACTTCTCCTTACAGGTATTTCCATGTATCCTCCAAGTTTTTGAAAAAGAGCACAGACCCATAAACATAAACCTGACTGTGATGCTGAACTTCATCGACCAGAAAGAGCTCTTCTTCCTCCCACTAGTTCTAACTCTAGGTAGTGTGGATAAGGTCAATGTATAGCAGTAGGATACATTTTTGTAGTGTGTTATTGTCTAACCATGTCTTTTCGGATAATTTATGAATGCATGTTAGAAACCATCAAGTCTGTAGACATCATTAGGTGAAAACAGGTGTAAACTCTTTTCATGAAAGGAAAGAAGTTAAAAGAAATGAATTCAAATGTGAGATGTTCTGTTTCTGAATGTCAACTATTTTACAATTGACTGACTGGAATGGGGATTTAATGGAGGTTTGGTGATGCATGTTACAACAGATTATCCTCATTGTTGTCTCCAGGCCCTGTTGGATTCCAAAGACTTCCAGACCTACCAGGAGCTGATCAAGAGCCTTGAGAGCAATTTCTTTGACAAGAGCTGTGCACCACAGATGAATTTTCCTCCTCCACATCCTCTACGTTCCCCCACCAACCCCTGATCCTGATCAGACATCGCCTACCAAGAGCCTGGGTCTGTCCGAGGTTTCTCCCTAAAAGGGAGTTTTTCCTCGCCACCGTTGCACTAAATGCTTGCTCTTGGGGAAATACTGGAATTGTTGGGTCTTTGTAAATTACTCTGTAAATGTGGTCTAGACCTACTCTTTGTAAAGTGCCTTTAGTGCCTTCTTATGATTTGATAATATAAATAATATTGAATTGGATTAAATTGAATTTAAACAACAGCCACTTAGCTTGCACTAATACTGTGAACTTATAAGCCTTTGCACTGTTGCTCAATAAAGTTCACCAATCAATGCAAGTCAAACCTTCTCATGATCATTCTTCAGAGCTGGACAGAGTACAGGACAAACGGGTGATATGTATATACAGTATATTTGTTGTCTCAGAGCTGTTAAGCTGTTATCAGGGTCCTTAAAAGTTGTAGCAGTGCTGCATCATCCCCATGAAATAGTTGTTTGCCGATCACCAAATGCCCCGTCTCATGCTTTTTACTCAGAGCACCTTCGGTGTAGTCAATCCAGCATAATAACCTGATTCATAGAGTGCAGACTGTCCTAACCTGGTGCTGGACGTACTGTAAATATATCAGTGGCTCTGACGAAACCTTGGACCTTGCAAACCTTGGAGGATAAAGAGAGTAATAAACACAAAAGAACTGAAGAAATCTGAATGTTTAATATGCCTTACTGAATTATTAGAAAGAACAATACAAACTTATTTGTTGCATCAAAGGAGGATATTGCTTAAATGATCGTGTGGTGGTCCATAGTTAAGATAAAGATAAGATTGGTACAGACACTGATAAGTATAAAAAGTCGCTTAAGCTTAACACAAAATGTTTCATAACTCAGCTCTATCAGTCGTTGTACATATTGAGTAATAGAGCGTATGTTTAAGGACAATATAAGCATGCTTCTGACTGTATCAAGTGTAATTTAAGATCCTGTACCACTAAATTAATATGAACACTGCAAAATCTTAATCCTACTTTATTCTGACGGGCAGATGGGTGTATTTAAGGAGTTGCTTAAACAGTTTTCATACTAATAAATATGGCTAAGTGCTTTTAGATTTTATTGAAGCAAGGCATGTTGAGGAGTTTTTATCTTAATATCTGCACATTTACAGCAGAAACACTACATAACAAGCTACTTCACTTACATCACTGTGACACTCACCATAGCTGCTCTGCTGGCTCTGTGGTGGATCTCCACATCATCCTGACTGCTGAAATGAAGGATGATGTCTTCTGGACCTACAAAAGAAGGGAGGCACAGAAAGGTGAAAAGGCAACTGCAAGGTTTTATTAATATTTAGTCTCGCTGTTCCTCTACAGCGTTGTGGAGGAGGGTCTGGCTAGTCCATACAGTATTTCAGGATGGGAGAAAAACGTGCTCTGGTTTATTGGCATTTTTTAAAACCAATCCAAACACATCTGTACTACATGGAACAAGAGGCATGATTTCTGCTCCAAGCTGCATGGGATTAGCATAAATTAGACATGTCTGTAAAGAGGAGGCTCATGGGTAACCAAAGATTCTAATTTTATTTAGATATCTTGAGGTCATAGGTCAAGGGACCCCTGTGAAAATGTCCTTGCCAATCCATGGAGCAATATTTAGCCCCCTTCCCAGTAAACTGGCATGGCATGGTACCTCCATGGATGTCTAACGAGAAGGGTACCACTGGATTTTTCAGATCGCCTAGATCATATAATACCACTAGCTTAGCTCTAGTTTTGAACGAAAATGAATAAAAACGGCTGAGTTCACCAAATACCTGCAGCAGTATTTGATACATTAAAAATCTCTGTGAATTAACAGTTGCATGACTGTATATTTTATCAGACATTGTCCAGAGAAAGTGATTCACAATTGTATTTCTGTTTATTTACATTTAACTGCATAACTAGCTAACGTAGTTAACACATGGCTAGTTGACGTAGCTAGCTAGCTATTCGCAACACTGATATTGTAAAGTATTAACCAGCACTTGGAATAGCGAGAGTCAAAAGGGTCAAAAAAGCTTTAAATTGGGCTAATTAAAGAAAAGATTTCTATACTATTTTTTCTATATTATTTCTAAATGTCTATAGATACTAACTGAGCAGCTTTGTCTGAGAGAATTTTAAATAACAGAACATGTTTAGTATTTTTACTGTAGCTACACATTAGATTTCTGATTTCCTTTTTGATTTCGATATTTAATGGACAGAAAGGGTACTCAAGTAGAAGTACAGATACTTGTGTAAAAAAATACTCTGGTAAAAGTAGAAGTACTGATTTAACTTCTTTAATCAAGTAAAGGTAACAATGTACAGGCTTGGAAATGTACTTAAAGTATAAAAGTAAAGGTAGCCTTGCAAATGACAACCATTTTTTATGCCAAGCTACCTGGACCACACACATATTACCACAGTGCAAGCTGAGAAACTTCAGTGGACATGGAAAACACACTCTTTATATGTCCTTGGCTACATTTTAAATGGCTGTCTGCCAATAGGCCTAAAACATCACACATATGACTATTGTGACAGAGACTGGGACTCCAGGTTAATAAGATTCTGACTGAGTAGCAAGATATGGACCCAGCACTTTCTGGCAGCAGTGGAGCGGAGCTGGAGCGGCTGGAATGCGCCCTCTCCCGGTTCATCATCGAATTGGGGAGGACCACGGATGTTGAGCGTCGGCTAACCATCGAACATCACTTTTATGTTCGATTGCCATTATTATAAATGGCCCTACAAAATTTGCCTCCAATTTCCCACCCTTCCTTTGTTGGCTCCTAATGTTTTGCCTTAACACGCTGTCCCCAACTTTGAAGATTGGAGTATCAGTAGGTTTTCCTTTTTTTTGTTGATTTTTCGTGTCCCTTGGCCAGGTTTTGGCGAACAACGTCCATTAAGTGTTGTTGTTGTTGTCACGTCTTCCTGCCCCACAACGTCCTCCACAGTGCTGTGAAGCTATAACCAAAATTACATTTCCATTACATAAGGGTGTGTTATGCATGTCTGTGATATACACATCCAGAGCGAAATAAATAGAAAAAAGGATTGAAAAATGAAAATATATATGAGAAACCAACCATGACTTCTGATGGATATCGAGCCTCTCTGCCGAACATCAGATAATAGGGCGAAAATTTTGTTTGTTTTTTTTGTTCTGAGACCGAACATTACAGCATCCAGATAATCGTCCCAAGTATCTGGATGTTGACCCACCAGTTTGCTCAGGGCTTGAAGACAATGAAGACAATTTCAAAACATTTTATTTATGACATAATCATCATAATATTTGTTACTGGGATCTTCTTTTTTGTAATTGTATTCATGTATTTCTCTGTATGCCATTTCAGTGTTAATATTCCATAGAAGACTATAATGTATAAAATCTTAATTTAGTAAAACAAAGAGCTCACCTCTGAATTGTGCCATTCATCCGCTCGACCAAACCATTAGTTTGCGGATAATAAGGTGAGCAGAGGCTCCTTTTGATGTTCAAAATATCACAAACTGTCTTGTTGATATGCAAACATAAGCCAAAATCATATGAAGAAATACACTTATTACATCTTCAGTGGGACTCCAACAATTGGAGAAAGCATAAGGATTTTACAATAATACACTTTGTAAAAGTAATAGTTGGTAAATCAACAACTTGTACACAATTTTTGGCTATGACTGAAGTAGGCTACTTACGGAATTGACAAATTCTTTGCCCTGGTCAGTTAGAATCCTTTTGGGGGCTTCAAACTGATGGACAAATTTTACAATGCAAGAAGTAACCTCCTTTGCTGACTTTGACTTGTGACTTGTGTGCCTGTGGCCATTTAGTAAAGTAGTCAATCATGACACAAATATATTGATGTCCATTCTGAGTTGTGGACAATTTCCCGACCAGGTCCATCCCTAACAAATGGTTGTGTGACCTGAAGGTTTTGACAAACAAAATATTTCACATTTACATTTTATTTAAGACATAATTTCTATTTTATCAAGCACTATGAAGAGAAGAGCAGTTGGAACGAAAAGCAGAAGACAGAAGGCACAAGAAGGGAAGAATAAACATTATTCACTGAACAATTATTAATATAAATGGGTTGCTAGGGGAAAATAAACAGCCATAACTAATCTAGGCTTAGGACACATCAAAAGAAGTTCTGCTGCTTTGCAGGTAACTCTGAAGTTAAAAAAAAGAGTCATTACTAGGAAACTCATGGCATGTAACCCAACTTGCACAAGCAATTGTCTAGCGTCACACAACAATAATGTGACCTTGTGGAAGCTTTTTTTTTTAATCATTCAAGTTTTTCTATGTTTGTGGTCATAGATGTTGGTGTGAGGAAATTCAAAGTCAGAAATATCCAACTTAAAAATAAAGTGACGGGATATTTATGTTGCTGTTTTTAATTCAATTGTTTTGATAAAATGTTTTAAATTATTATTATTATTTGACAAATATTTTAAAAGACTTTAAAAGGCCTTTTAAAGTTTTTAGATGAACTAACCTTTATTGGGGTGTACTCTGTTGTTATTGTAGCTGCCTGGCATGCAGAGCATTGGGAAACCTGAAAATTATAAAGCAAAACATAGTTTAAATAATAGGAAAACATTTTTCAGAAATAATTCTAAATTTATAGAACAATAACACCAATGAAATGACAAGCTTTGTTATGGAATAATATCATATGGTTAATTTGTATTGCTGACTTACCCACTTGTTGATATCAACTGACATCCCAGGCCAGTAAAATCTGCGGGATATGCTCTCCCTTGTTTTGGTCTGGCCACAGTGTGCCCCCATAGGGCTGGCATGAAAGTCAAGAAACATTTTATAACGTGTGTAGTAGAGCTCGTCGCCTAAATGTCGACAAAAAACATGTTTACAAATTGATTTACGATAAAAACCTAACACACCTGTAACTACGTGGTAATCACCATGGCACTGGTGCAAGCTTGAAAAAGTATTTGCACATGCAAATATAAATTAATATTTTTAAAAATAGACCTATAGAAATACATCCCACACATGACTTTCTTTGCAATGCAAGTGTAAGTGATATGAGGTTAAACATGTTTCATCAACAGCAAAAACATTTTTTTTTGCAATAAACCTGATTAAGCCACTATGCTTTAAGCTTTAACCCGTATCCTAATAATGGGGCAATGGATCCGAGTAGGCTATGTAGGCCTTCACCACTGTTATTACAACATTATATTGTCCCTTACTCGTTAACTAGCGGGCTAAATTGTCAAAGAATGTTTCAAACTCAAAATAAATAAATACCATCAACATCATAAAGGCCCGCTTTTCTTCTAAGAAGCAACTTTTCGGTCTTTGACAAGTTTGGTGGATACTGGCGTGTCACTTTGTAATTAACAATCTTTTCGTATTCTAATGGATCGTAGGATCCATTTTGAAGGATGTCTAATGCTCACAGGTAGTTTTTTGACTCCTAATCACCTTAGCCTCTGACCTCAGACGTCAGGTAACGTGACCATTGGGAATTGTAATTTTTGGGTTGTTTTTAAACCTCTGAACGTTTCTTTTCTAATTATGATAATGAATATAGTCACAAAAATGTGACTATATCAAAAAAATGGTAATGAAAAACACAGAAATAAAACAAATGATGGTAAGACGGACCTGTAAGGGGCATTTTCATTTTTTATTGGGTGTAGGACCCAAATTGTCCACAGATGTCACTAGAATGCTTTTGAGTGATGTCTAATAAGGTAGGAACCTTTCAGCAGCTATTTGGTCATGTTTAACGGAGCAGAACTAATGGTTTTTGATCGCATTAAATAGCTACACCCCACAACATTCATATGGATGTATGAAAGTCTGTTGGAGTTTAATTGACACATGGATTATTGCACGTTCATTCGAAGAACATTGTAACCAATAAATGTCAAATACAGAAAACAGCAGACCTCTCCAAATTATTTCAGGTTGTTTATTGTGACCTGGTAAACACACAAAATAAGACTCACGATGACAGGACAGACCCTTTGCATGTTAGGGATGGGATACACAAAATATCAGGTAGAAAACGGCCTGATATTTTGGGTATCCCCATGTAACTTTAGCTAGACAACAGCAGACCTCTCCAAATTTTGTCAGGTTGTTCATTGTGACCTGGTAAACACAGAAAATAACACCCAGGATGACAGGACAGACACACAAAATATCAGGTGAAAAACGGTCTGATATTTTGAGTACCTCCTATGTAACTCATATGGTAGACAGGTGAAAAAGTTGTTAATTGAAAAGCCATATTAAACTAAATTAAATTAAAACAGAAATCACGTTAGAGGACCGGGAGGATATCAGTTATCAGTCCAAAATATTAAACGACGCTATAAACAATTCACACGTCGCCTTAACGTAACAGACGAATACACGTATTTATGTAGTTAACTGAGACCCATGTTACTATGGAAAACCCTGTCGAGTCTTCCACGTCGCTATTTGTTCCATTTAAGAGGTAAATTCAAAGTCCAGGAGTTAAACAATTGGAAGGGCAGCAGTATCTCCGCTCTGTGTGCATGCGCTCCCGCGGCCAGGGGATACAAATCCTGGCGGGGATAAGTACATTGGCACGACACCGGCATCAACTGTTCAGTAACAATTCAACTGAAAGTTTATACGGTTTATTGGAGATAATTGTGTTTTTTACACGCGTGTAAAGCCGTCTTATTGGAAAACCCGAATAAGGTTGCACCTATATTTAATTATCCTACCGTATATGATTAAGCCCTGTTAAGAACTGTTAATATACGGCCCAATATTCAATTTCAATTCAATTTTATTTATAGTATCAATTCATAACAAGAGTTATCTCGAGACACTTTACAGATAGAGTAGATCTAGACCAGATAGAGCAGGTCTAGAACACACTCCTGAATTTACAAGGACCCAACAGTTCTAGTAGTTTCCTCCAGAGCAAGCAACAGTGTGACAGTGGCGAGGAAAAACTTCCTTTTAGGCAGAAACCTCGGACAGACCCAGGCTCTTGGTAGGCGGTGTCTGACGACCGGTTGGGGTTAGAATGAAGAGTGGCAATAACAAAAATAGAAAAAATAGTAGCTTGTAGTAGTTCATGGCATAGCAGGGCACTGTGCGGCATTACAAGGCACAGCAGGACGTAGCAGGGCACAGCAGAGCGTAGCAGGATGAACACGGCATCGCAGGACGTGTAGCGAGACCATGGCGACAGCTGCTACCATGATTTTGGAGCCTCCCTGATCCGAGGGAACATGCTGGGGAAAAAGAACATAAGGACTCCGGGAATGACTCCCAGAGCTAGGTTAGTAACAAGCATTTCTGGGACATGGATGCACGTAAATGGAAAGATAGAAAGATAGAGGAGCCCAGTGTGTCAAAGGAAGTCCCCCAGCTGTCTAAAACTATTACAGCATAACTAGGAGAGACAAGGTAAAGAGAGGAGCCTGGTCGGGCTAGAACTCTCCCCAACCGGATCGGGCTGTATGCCAAGTCTCCCTTTAGTTTTGTTATATTCTTGATTATATGATAGATAGATCTGACAACTATGATGAGAAGCAGGTGGGCGGGTTAGGCGGATGCTATTGCTGTGCATTTCTCTATTTCAATGTTTGTGTCAGGACATGGCTTGCTTCACTTTCATTTGATTTAATATAGTTCAGTGATGTGTTTAGTGGCTCTGTTTTTAACTTGTAGTAGGCCTATTCTGTGCCATTGTCGCAGCCGTGTGCCTATACTGCGTTACCCGTGCCTAGTTAGTCCTGTCTTGTATTATGGACTTTATTCTTGTTTTTATGCTTGTGTTTATGCGTGTATCCTACATGTTTTCCAGTTTTATTATTGAAGCCTTAGTACTGACACCACAAAGTGCCTTTGTTTTAATAAAGAGTCTTTATCTCGACAGTAGGCCCATGGGTAAGAAAGAAATTTATATTTGGTTGAATAGTGATAACGGTCTATCATTTTCTGGTGTTTACGAATCAGTAGCCTATGGCAGGCTAATTATTGTCTTGGATAGGCTATTTATAATCTCTATACAGTGAAATAAACTGTGATGGATGCAGTTAGGTGTGTGGTGGTTTACTTTGGCTGAAAACTTCACTGGACATTTGTCAGCACCCCCAATTCAAAATATGTTCCCACGGTTCTGGTGTTTATGTACTTACCTGTAAGTGTCTGTGTCTATTTGCTACTGCACTTGCCAGGACACTCTTGTAATTGATTTAGGACCCAGGTTTTTTATGGTGACGTTGTTGTTTGAATATGAGTGAAAGTGTGTTTATGTACTTACCTGTAAGTGTCTGTGTCTATTTGAAACCGTGCTGCTGCCACTTGCCAGGACACTCTCGTAAAAGAGATTTTTAATCTCAGTGAGTTTTTTTTATCCCGGTTAAATAAAGGTTTGAATGAATGAATATGCACTCAAAATCACACCTGACAAATGTAAATGAGCTGTATTTATATAGAACTTTTCTAGTCTTAACGACTACTCAAAGCGCTTTCACATAGAACAGGAACCATTCACCATTCACACACATTCATACACTGTGGCCGAGGCTGCCGTACAAGGTGCTACATGCTCATCAGATAAACACTCACACACACATCAACATCAACATCGGAGGCAAGCTCAGGGATCAGTGTCTTGCCTCAGGACACTACGACATGGGACTGCAGGGCCAAGGATTGAAACACCGACCTTCCAATTGGCAGGCAACCGCTCTACCACTGAGCCACATGTGATAGAGGTGATAGACGACCTTTTGTTCAAAAATAAAGTAACGAGCCAATTTTGTAAAATGTAAGGAGTAGATAGTAAAATGTAAAATGTAACACATAAAAGTAAAAATGTAACACATAAAAGTAAAAAGTGGCCACAAACAGAAATAGTAAAATAAACATATCATAAAATCTACTTGAGTACAGTAACAAAGTATTTGTACTTTGTTAATTCCCATCTCTGATAATGGACCTCTACTGCCTGCCGTGCATGGTTAGTTCACTAGGAGGCAGATAACATGTCTATCAGATGGTAGCAGATTGCATACAACAGGTTTTCAGAGATGGCAAAAGTACTCACTTCTAGTAGTCAAGTAAAAGTACAGATACTTGTGTTAAAAATACTCATGTAAAAGTAGAAGTACTGATTTAACTTCTTTACTCAAGTAAAAGTAACAAAGTACAGGCTTGGAAATGTACTTAACGTATAAAAGTAAAAGTAAAAAAGAATTACAAAGTTACCTGGACCAGACACATGTTACTAGAGAGCTGCTGAGAAACTACAGTGGACATGGAAAAAAAGCTCTTTATTCTTTATCTTTATATGCCATTGGCTACATTTTAAATGGATGTCTGCCAATAGGCCTAAAACATAACGCCTGTTTATTGTGACAGAGACTGGGACTCCAGGTTAATAAGATTCTGACCGAGTAGCAAGATATGAATTCAAGTGTGATTCTGTGAGAAGAATTGAAACTTGTTAGTGAGGACTAGATCAGGACTGTATTTAAAGCTGATTCTAGTTTCCAACTTGGCCCCAGGTGTGTCTGTTAAAACACAGACGGAGAAAACTTCTCTCTTTTGATTTTACAATCAAGCATCAGTACAAATACGGGCGTGGGTAGCTCAGCTATGGCAGTGTGTGTGTGTGTGTGTGTGTGTGTGTGTGTGTGTGTGTGTGTGTGTGTGTGTGTGTGTGTGTGTGTGTGGTTCTGCAATGAAATTAATAACATTGTAAAGGCTACCATACACAATGCATAGGAATCATGTATGTTAGTAAATAATAACAATAAACCCACTATTAATTACATTATCTTAATGCAGTGTAACTACTGTAGCATGTAAATAATGCACCTAAAATGCAAACGTGATGTTGTTGTTTGTGTTCTTCAACTGTTACCTAGGTTACATGTGGCTGTTGATTCATAATGGTGATTGTTGAACGCCCTTGTTCAACAATCGCCATTATATCAAATCAACACCAAAGCAACTCAGTTCTACACAATCTGACACTTTTGGGGTCTGTAAACTATTCGGGCGAAAACTGCTTCTGAGACGGAACCCCACTCTGAGTCTCCTCCACCCGGTCATCACACATCCTCCCAGACCAGCCATCGGACGACATCCACATCAATTTATGTATCTGCACATTCATAATGTTTATTAAATCTTTAACTAACACATGGTTGTGGCGTGGTCCATGCTAGTCAATAGTATTATATTTGTAAAATGATTTCATTCAGAAGGATTTGTAATGATCTGCTGTTTCACGTAACCTGATGTATAGATTTATGTGTAGGGGATCTACGTCAGACAATGACGTAGGCTAATTGCTGTTTTGGCTAACCCTGTACGCAGCTCACAGAGTGGAACCATTGGCCAACATGTCTGTATGAACATTGTGGAAGGTTTTGTATTTTGAACCACTTGTTTTTTCTCCTTAACCTTATGACACCATATCAGGGGAAAATGTCTTTTATCCAGCCCACCAACACAGAATAAAAGGATCACGACACTCAAGACAATGTCACCCTCCCATATGTGTCCATTACTGAGGAAGGTTTGTCTCCAATGTTCAGTGGAAAAAAGTTTGGACCTTAACTTCAAGATACTTGACCCTTAAGTTTTCTTTTACAAACTTCTATCGATGCTATCCAGCAAACCAGTACTTGCAAAGCATAGGAAATGACATTGATATGAATTTGTCTTTCTGTGGACTTGATAGGGAAACGTACACTTGTTGCTGTTGTTTTTTAAAGAAATTGTACGGTATATTTGTTGTTTATTTTTCATTATGTGCTTTTTTATGTCTGCATTTCTGAACAAAAACCTTCCTTTTATACTTTTATTAAGCATGATTTCACATTCACAAAAGTAATAATAGTAAAACCTTTATTTAAAGTTTTAATAAATGAAATGCAACAATATAACACTAAAGACTCTGTTTATTGTATGTAACCTGTTATTTACCTTCTTCCTCCAAGTTCCCATAAAAAAGCAGCACAATTATTTCGTAAAGACTTTTTGTATCAAACTTTTTGTATAATTAAAGAGTGGAGTGCAATATGGAACTCATACAAGCTTCAACCAAACACATACATAACTTTCTTTTGTTGTTTTACCTTGTATGCTATTTTAGAGTAATGGTTGAATTGTTAAAAGAAATAGGTCAGTAGGCTACTATAAAACAACATCTTACCCATCATGCACCTGCAACTCAAACAGAGGAGGGCTCTGACATTCTAGTTTATAATCTAAGTAGTTATTGCAGACATACTAAAGCATCCCTTCATTAGTATGTTATTAACAACTGAAACAATTTGTATAACAGACAATATGAGGTGGCAGCCAGATGTGCTGACTGGTTTAAAATGGACTAGATCTCAGGCTGATTGGATAACGAGGACTCCATGGTTGCTATGCTTGGTCTCCAGGTGCATCATTCCTATAAGATGAACATTCAAACAAAATCAAAATCTCAGATGGTCAAGAAAAGTTTTTCTCTTAACCTTCACTGGAAATTTCTTCCTAATTAACGCTTCCACTGAGAACTGCCTCCATCCTGACTACAACTAAAGACTCCCAGAGACTGACACAGCAAACCTCCATCATGGAAAATGTGAGATTTGAACCTTATGAAAGCCTGCAGTGTTTTTATGCATTTTATTGTCAAGACAGAGTTCCCTGACACTGCTAACAGGCTCTGAGCACACACTCCTGGAGTTGAGCAACAGGAAAATATACAAATCATAATTTACCACATAGGTCTAATATTATAGCATGAAATATAAGCTAATATAACAATGCTTTGAAGATAAACTTATATGAATATATATTTATATTTTATTTTATATTTTTTTCCTCATCAGAAGAAGCTAATTGGCTTTAGTTCCTGGCTGCTGCATAAATCCAAATATTATTCATTAAACTAGTTTTATATGTATTAAAGTACAGCTTATACTTTTAAGCAAATATAAAAATAAATGCTATAAATTCAAGAAAAGCTTAGGTTTATTCTTTAGAGTATATGGTTATAGCCTAGAAAAGAAGAGTTGAGAAATATAAAGAAAATATTTGTCATATACTGATTGATCATAATAATTAAATAAAGGCTGAAATTGATTGAAAAACTCATAAAAAGATTTAAAAAAGAGACGCTTTTCACTCAGGCTGTGATATGAACTGGTGCATCATTTCTATAAGATAATTTCTTCCAAATGAACCAAATGTGAGGTTTGAACACTTTGAAAGCCTGCAGTGTTTTCATACATTTTACCGTCCAGACGTCTAGATCCCTCAAAGTTTCAAGATGTTTTGTCTGTTGGCTCCGTCATTAATTAACATCTCATATCAAACATACAGAAAAAATATTGAAGTGGAAATCAAGGTTAAATATTAATAATGTTGGACATGACTGTTTTAATATAATAATTGACACTGGCAGTATTGGACTGCACCAAAAACACGCGTTGATGAATTAAATCTAAAATTATATATTATTACGTAATAAATGAATACATTTAAATCAAATCATCCTTGTGATATGGATTTTTGCTGTACTGCTCAAATGTTTACAATAATGACAAAAAATAATAGAGCGATTTTACAGCATTAAAGCCCATGCACTTCATATATATTCATAGCAGATGCATGATTTCAAACAGATGTAATATAATATATGCAGCACTAAAGCTCAATATCCATTGACATGACAAGGTCTTGCTTTGTCACCTGACCTGATGCCCTGTCTTGAGGAGATTTTAACTATTCACTATTCAGTTTTGTAATTGCATGTTGCGTATGACTACATTAATGATTTTTAATGGGGTTTCCACAGCAAATCTGCAGCCAGGAGAAATAAAATCCACTTCATTTTATACCAGATGTTGCAACGCTTCATTCTAACGTGTGTGTATTGCTGCAGGTCAATGAGCTAAACCACCTGCAAGACCATAACTACTGCAGAAAAAGGAGAACTTCTGCACGCCAGGCAGCGAGTGTAAGGACGCATGCAGCACAGTGTCCATGCTGCGGTGACGACCAGGTGAGACATCTGGCCAAACTGATCTAGTCCTTAAGAATTAGATAACACATAGCAGAGTGTATTGATAGGGACACAGTGTCCCACTTGCACTGCTTATTGGACTCAGTAACTTTTCTAAAGTTCCATCAAATATTCCAGCTGTGTATGCTATGTCCAGCTTTTTGATTTCAAGTCTTTTTGCATGCAGGTGTGTAGCCTAACAAAGGTTTTATCTCTATAATCTTTCTAAAAAGTGACAGAATCTGTGCCTTTTAATCTGACATAGTAGTCCTCTGTACCAGTATGTTGTTTAAGTCTACTGGAGCCTGACATCCTCTCATGTGTTGCTGACTTTCCCAGGTGCCGACTGTAAAGAGAAAGCGCCAGCACTCTGCTCCTGCTGCAGAACTTCCCGGAAGAGGAAGCGGACCTCTGTGGCTCGTCCTTCCGAACCTTCTGCTGTGAATCCAGCTGCTGGAGAGCCAGAGGTGTTGGACTGGGATGCCACTCCTCAGCCTTCCACCTCAGCTGCTGACATTCCAGAGTTACTGAATTTGGTGGCAAAGCCTCGGACCCCACCTGCTGACCTTCCAGTTCCTTCCACTGCTCCACTGCACCACGACAGCCCTCTGCAAATACACAACCGCTCAGTAGAAGAGTACCAGCAGATCTACCATGAAGTTGTAGATGATATGCTGAAGTATGTCTTGTTCAAATCTATTACACAATATAACTTTTAAATCATGTTTTTCATTATGATTTAATTTCTGTTTCTTCCGCTCCTCACAGGTACAAGAGTGGCAGGATGCGTCCGTACAGTTTAGCGCTCGGACGTCGCATCAAGCAGAAGCTGTGGGAAAGGCTGGATCGTCCCACATTCACAGAATCAGTGGCTGGAGACAGCCTGGTGCATGTGGGCGTCTCATACGGGTCGGGGTCTGTCCTCCACTTTATGATGTGGATATCACGGGAGAACCTAGTCCCAAAACGCTCCCAAAGATCAGAGCGTAGAACTAAAATGAAATATTATCACTTTAGTTCAATGAGATTACATCTGCAAATAATATTGTAGATGAACTTTAAGTCTTGTAGTTTTAAGTTTAAGTGTTGTAGATTTAAGTTTAAGTGTTATAGATTTAAGTTTAAGTGTTGTAGATTTAAGTTTAAGTGTTGTAGATTTAAGTTTAAGTGTTGTAGATTTAAGTTTAAGTGTTGTAGTTTTAAGTGTAAGTGTTATAGATTTAAGTTTAAGTGTTGTAGTTTTAAGTTTAAGTGTTATAGATTTAAGTTTAAGTGTTGTAGATTTAAGTTTAAGTGTTATAGATTTAAGTTTAAGTGTTGTAGATTTAAGTTTAAGTGTTGTAGATTTAAGTTTAAGTGTTGTAGTTTTAAGTTTAAGTGTTATAGATTTAAGTTTAAGTGTTGTAGATTTAAGTTTAAGTGTTGTAGTTTTAAGTTTAAGTGTTATAGATTTAAGTTTAAGTGTTATAGATTTAAGTTTAAGTGTTTAAGTATTGCAGTTTTAAGGTAAGTATTATAGTTTTAAGGTAAGTATTATAGTTTAAGAATTGTGTTTTGTAGTTTGAAGTAATCCTAAGAAGTCACACCGCTTGTTTTTAAATCAGTCCATGCAGCCTCTGTTAACTCTCTTTAATCCAGCTCCAACCTCAACAGCTACCTACATCACTTGCCAAGACAGAAACAGCCTCTGCAAACTGGCTGAAGTACTTGCTCCACCTTCCATCTACAGCTTCTACCATCCAGCCAAAAAAACACCCCCTCTCACCTATACAGCCTCTGTGTACTAATAATTATATCCTCCGTCACTCTGTTGCAGGTGTAACCTATGCTTCCAGCATACAGCAGCCATCTGTTGCCTCCACCCTCATCCAGCAGCGTTTATCACCTAACTGCTGCCATACTGAATCTACAGGTGGAGTATGCTCCGCTTGCGGCCTTACCTCCACCTAGAGCTTCTGTTGGCAACCTGCAGCTGCCACCTCCACCTGCACATTCTGGCAGACGGATGCAGCCTAACCTCCACCCGAAGCCTCTGCCAGCAACCTGCAGCTGCAGCTTTTTCTGCAAATTGCAACGCCAACTCCACGTGAAGATTCTACCAGACAACTTCAGCTCCACCTACAGCCTCTTCCAGCCACCTGCAGCTCCGCCTACTCTCCTATTTCCATGTAAAGACTCAGAGAAAGAGCGGGGGCCAAAGATAGAATCGTAAATATAACCTTTCAGATAACCTGCAAAAACATAACTGTAATAATAACAGAAAGCCTGGGCTGAAACATTAAGCTGCCTTTCTGTTGACATTAATTTTACGTCTTACTTCTAACTTCTCCTTACAGGTATTTCCATGTATCCTCCAAGTTTTTTGAAAAAAGAGCACAGACCCATAAACATAAACCTGACTGTGATGCTGAACTTCATCGACCAGAAAGAGCTCTTCTTCCTCCCACTAGTTCTAACTCTAGGTAGTGTGGATAAGGTCAATGTATAGCAGTAGGATACATTTTTGTAGCCCTTTATGCCCTGCAGTGCCCTGTTACGTCCTGCTACGCTGCACACCCTGTAACGCCCTGCAGTGCCCTGCTACACCATGAACTACTTAAACTACTATTTCTAGTCAGAGTTCCATATCTTTGTTCACTGATCACTGTTCATCACCCCCAACTGGCACCATCAGACACTGCCTACCAAGAGCCTGGGTCTGTCCGAGGTTTCTCCTAAAAGGGAGTTTTTCCTCGCCACCGTTGCATTAAATGCTTGCTCTTGGGAAATTACTGGAATTGTTGGGTCTTTGTAAATTACTCTGTAAATGTGGTCTAGACCTACTCTTTGGAAAGTGCCTTTAGTGCCTTCTTATGATTTGATAATATAAATAGTATTGAATTGGATTAAATTGAATTTAAACAACAGCCACTTAGCTTGCACTATTACTGTGAACTTATAAGCCTTTGCACTGTTGCTCAATAAAGTTCACCAATCAATGCAAGTCCAACCTTCTCATGATCATTCTTCAGAGCTGTCATGTCCTTTCTGGCCTCAGAGAACTCTCACCTCCATGCCTTCATCTACACACCAGTGAACACAGGCACAAAGTGTACACATAGCGTATTTGTACTTTGTTACTTCCCATCTCTGTCCAGAGCTGGACAGAGGACAGGACAAACGGGTGATATGTATATACAGTATATTTGTTGTTTCAGAGCTGTTGTTAAGCTGTTATCAGGGTCCTTAAAAGTTGTAGCAGTGCTGCATCATCCCCATGAAATAGTTGTTTGCCGATCACCAAATGCCCCGTCTCATGCTTTTTACTCAGGAGCACCTTCGGTGTAGTCAATCCAGCATAATAACCTGATTCATAGAGTGCAGACTGTCCTAACCTGGTGCTGGACGTACTGTAAATATATCAGTGGCTCTGACGAAACCTTGGACCTTGCAAACCTTGGAGGATAAAGAGAGAGTAATAAACACAAAAGAACTGAAGAAATCTGAATGTTTAATATGCCTTACTGAATTATTAGAAAGAACAATACAAACTTATTTGTTGCAGCAAAGGAGGATATTGCTTAAATGATCGTGTGGTGGTCCATAGTTAAGATAAAGATAAGATTGGTACAGACACTGATAAGTATAAAAGTCGCTTAAGCTTAACACAAAATGTTTCATAACTCAGCTCTATCAGTTGTACATATTGAGTAATAGAGCGTATGTTGAAGGACAATATAAGCATGCTTCTGACTGTATCAAGTGTAATTTAAGATCCTGTACCACTAAATTAATATGAACACTGCAAAATCTTAATCCTACTTTATTCTGACGGGCAGATGGGTGTATTTAAGGAGTTGCTTAAACAGTTTTCATACTAATAAATAAGGCTAAGTGCTTTTAGAGTTTTTAGAAGCAAGGCATGTTGAGGAGTTTTTATCTTAATATCTGCACATTAACAGCGGAAACACTACATAACAAGCTACTTCACTTACATCACTGTGACACTCACCATAGCTGCTCTGCTGGCTCTGTGTAGGATCTCCACATCATCCTGACTGCTGAAATGAAGGATGATGTCTTCTGGACCTACAAAAGAAGGGAGGCACAGAAAGGTGAAAAGGCAACTGCAAGGTTTTATTAATATTTAGTTTCGCTTTGCCAGACCTTCCTCTACAGCGTTGTGGAGGAGGGTCTGGCTAGTCCACACAGTATTTCAGGATGGGAGAAAAACGTGCTCGTTTATTGGCATTTTTTTTCCAAATCATCTTGGGCATCTCCAGATGCTGGACGAGCCATGGTGTCGTTGCAAAATAGCCTGAAGGAACATGTGTACGTCAAAAGTTGTTTTAGTCGTGCAACAGAAAACTCAGATTGGACAGATAGTCTAGCTATCCCGCAGAGACCTGAGGAGCAGTTAGACCTTACCATAGTCCTCATAATCCACCGGAGTTTAGAATTTCAACACAAAGAAACATTAGATGGACAGAAACAAATACATAAGTTGTTGATTGCATTATGAGTCTATTCTTCATCATCATCTTCCCTTATCTTCCTTAACTGCTCCATGTTACTTGACTTGCCATCCATAATCATTCTAACACTGTACTTTTAAC